>OX579646.1:5844791-5959782 GCA_951230895.1 Carpatolechia fugitivella
GATTTGTACTTGCAACCAGTGGGTACTAACTGTCCTATGGGCGCGGTGTCGAGCCCCATGAGCGCGAGGGCCCTGAGGGCTGCGCGCGCGCACTGTTCGTGCGACAACGCCGTGGACGCGCCGCCGCCATGGCACATCACCGGCGGCTCCGTTGATAGAGACACCAGGGATAGGTATTCGCCGTGGTTACGCTGGAACGGGGAATACATTACATTAGATCACAGAGAATAGAGTAAAAAAAGTAGAATAACCAATGAAATAAAACAGGGAAGAGAAGATCGGGGAGGAAAGAGAAAGGCAAAGTTTCTAAAGGTGGCTCAAATATTTTAAGGTCTTCTTTTTGCAAGTGGGTTTTTAGGTCTCACAAACCCTGGTATTAAAAGTTTTGAATCACCAAAGGCATTTTACTTGCTTCACAATTTACACTTTATATATTTCCGTAGATAAGACAAGAGAAGAAACTAAGTAATGACTCTAATGACTATAAATAACTAAACAGTGTTCTAAATGTGAGCGAATAGACCTCAAGGAAAACTCAACAACGACGCCATTTTGTTTCTTATAAGAATGTCGTCCCGCACGATTCTGTACCTTGGGGAAGTCGGAGAACTGCACGGTGAAGCCCAGTAGCTGTGAGAGGTACATGAGCTGGTCCTTGGCGCCCGGCGAGCTGCCTCCAGGACCAGCGCCGCCAGTCGCGCAAGTTTCGCTCACTCCTGGAATTTGTATAAATATTGCATATTTTATTTACAAGAATTGCAACATATTGTAAAGTCGACAAAACAAAAACTAATCATAGACCATAGTGTGAGTTTGTAGACGATTCTCTCTGAATGTAGACCACGTGTACAGCCCCCCCCAAATAGCGTTATTCTAGCGTCGTAGTCTAGTTAGCGTTGGCGTAGCGGTATTTACTGAGCGACAGGCGCTAGTGTGGAGGGGAGGGCTATTAGACGCTTGCTTTGTGAGTGTGGGGAATGAAGAGGCATCGGTCAGGTTAATTTGCCCCCGTTCTCCATCCCCGATTTTCTCAGACCTAGACGTCGTCGCAAAGTAAACCGAAGATAATAGGAACCAACGTTGGGCCTTCCGAAGTGCGGAATCATCTTACTTTCGGATAATCAGATGATTCAACCTGCGTCCTTCCTTAACAAGTTTTAAATCAATAGGGGATCGGACTGTTCACCATATTTTATGAATTTAGTAGCAGACGATTCGCGAAGAAAAAAACAAAATCGGTTGAAAAACGACCCTGCAGTGATTTTTTAAAGTTTCAATATATCTGTCTTTTTCAAAAACGATTTTTTGTATGGAGATTATATGGCGTTACTAACAAAAGACGTCACAAGTGGGTATGAGCCTCTCTGTCTAATGACCATGAATTTCAAACATTTATAACTCGGTCAATTTTAAAGATAGAGCAAAAATTCTTGATTGCAGAAACTAAGAAGTTTGGATTTATAAAATAAGAAAAAAGTAGTCCGATCCCCTAATTTTAGTTTGACTGCAGTGCGAGTTCAAACCCAGAACATAATGAGAGCCGAATATAGCCTTGTTAGAAGGCCTATTGATGTGCGGTAAGTGTGTTACCGTTGGGTTGCGAAGGCTGGCCCTCCCGCTGGTGGTAGTCCATGAGTAGTACTCCCGGCACAGGCTGCCGCACCTCGCCCCCCGCCCCGCCCGCTTCCTGGAGGAATCATACATTACTTCAATAAACAATGGCGGTGTATTGACTGGGCCGCTGCTGCCCGCCAGGGGACGCCCGATCGCTCCACACCGCGTAGTTGGCTGATGAATTACCTGTCCCTCCGTCTCGAAACCGATGAAATTTTCTCAGGCGATTTTACAGAATATACAAATAAACCTCCATTTATTTTGCCACACACACATATTTATAAATAAATTTACCGCTGTATACAATATTTTATAGCGTGTGGCGAGGGTCAGGCTCAGTATAACGCTAGGCAACTACAGTCGCGTAGCACTGGTGTTCAGCCTGGTCCTCTGCTCGTATGATGAAATAACACAGATTTATATGGCGCCAATTATAGGTACGGATATTTAAGTTTTCGTTTCCAGTTATCAGTAAGAACTAAAATGATCTTTAATTAAATTATGTGTTTGTGGTCGTGGACTTTAATTCATCAATAAATTTTATTTATTTTACAGAAGATTTTATATACTTGTACAGTACCTGCACATTAACAATACGAAATTTCATAACAAAGCATAAAATTACACCCGAGAAAACTTTCAGTTTTGATTTTGGTAATTCGTCAGCCTACTAAACCAAAGTAATCACGAATTTCTAATTCATAATGTCTAATAAACGTACTGTTATTACGGTAAACATAGCTGTCTACTAAAAATGCCTCTAAACGGTTAACTGTACGCATGGTGTGGCGAATTTTAAATAAATAGTGCAAAATTTGATTTTAAACTTTTTAGTTTAACAAAATCGATGATCTTCGGTCCCTTTTCAATTAAAAATGATAGAAAGTGACAGGACTAATTTTAGTTTAGGTGGGCGTGTCAGTTTACTATTTATTTTTATGTCAATATACCTACTAATATCAAAATATTAGTTTCCAAAATTTATCCTTTTATTTATTTCATAAGAATGAACAATCCCTCATACATATTTATTTATAATCTATTAAACTTCAATTCAATACTTCTACTGAATTTAAATTTTCACTGACATGAAACAATATATTGTTATATTTTTAATATTTAACAACACAACAAACTATTTTCTGTCTTCATAACAAATTCTTACTCATACATGACTTATATTTCATTGACATTCGTTTTTTTTTTTTCAGTTTGTTAAAATACAGTCATCAAAATATTTCGTTCTAAAAAATTGAGCCAATAATAGTTCATTGGTATGATAAATCATCATCGCTTTCACATTAGTGAATGTTTTTTTTTATTCTTAACCTGTCATAATGTTAAAAATATTTATCAATGTTTGTTGTTTATAATCTTTCAAAATGAATATATATATCTACTATACATACTGCACTATATTATGTTTTTTATTATCTTATTAGTATGTACTGTTGGCAATTTTTCATATTATTTTCTTTTCACTTTAATACACTTCTTTCTATCTATTTAATATATAACATTAATGTCTACAATACATCAATTTAACAAATAACATACGCATAATAATTATATTTTAATAGCAAAGTTTGTAGCATTTTTACTGTACTTATTTATCTTTTAGTTTATGCGTATTTTATTTGATATTTACGACCTTATACCTATACCTTCTACTACCTATATTTGTCAATTCCAAGTTTTTTTTTTGCTAGATATAATAGTCACATTCAGTTTAGTATACATAATACCTATTCAAAAACATTTCTCTCTATAGATCAAATCAGATCAGATCAGATCAGATGCGCATCGTCAAGTCCTAGCCAAGCGTCCTTGGTCTTGGAATATTAAATATCAATAATTACTTTACTACAAGCTTACATTTCGTAATTACATGTCATGACGTCATTATTTCATTAATCCTACCTAGGTCCATTTTACATAGCATGCTTAATACATTTTATATTTAATTTATTTATATATTTTTTATTTATTTATTTATTGGGTACCGGTCCCTTTTATAAATTTTATTATTATTCATGGTACTTTATAACATGAGTGAGTCGACTCTTTATTAATACATTATTGGCATATTTGTGCCTTTTATGGGTCGTGACCACGCCCTTACATTTTGTACTTATTTTTGAGGTCATGCTTTAAGTCATCACAGGACTCCAACTAATCTCACAGAGCAAATCTCGTTGACACCATGATCGATTGAAGGATCTGACACCCAATGTACTATTTATTTAGAATAGAGTCATATTTTTTAAGACACAGTCTCCAACAGCATTCACACCGGAAGCTCGTCCGTCCTATGACTAGACTGAAGGATTTAATTTAGACCTCTATTTTGTATCTACTTTTCGGGTACTCATTTACTACCTCTCTAAGAGCTATTATAGCTACTCATCTCTTTCCTACTCACTTTTGAGTATTTTCATTATCTTCGTCTTTGGTTAACAACAACAATTTCATACACGTTACATTTCCAAACCATCATTATAACTCTTACAATTAATATTCTGATAGACATTGCCTTGAAAAGATTTTGGGTGATCAGTCCTACTCTTGTCAATACTATATTTATCAAATTATTCCCAACATCTTTAAACTTAACATTTACAATCCAAACTATACATAAATAAACATTCTCAAATTCCAACAACCTTGTAATCTATCTTCACATACTCAAATCCAAACGCAAACAATACTAATCTCAATACCAAGAATATTAAGTACTTAGGTACTTAATACTTTGCTTTCTTGGATACAAAAAGATTTTTAATACTTATATTCCTAACCAAACAAAATTTTCTACATACATTTACCTACTAAATTCTCACCTTTATCTATACATCCATGTACCAGTAATTCTATACTGTTAATAATATTTACCAAATTATTCACTCATTTCCTTTTATTTATCTTATTCTCATATCCTATAATTAATGTTACTTTAAAACATTATAGTCGTATTTCATGTTATTTAAGTCAATCCGTTACTTAAATCTTAAACAATATCACGTTCGCTACCGCATTAAACCTACTTATTATTTATTAATAAAATTTTCCTAATATAAACTTTACCTAAGAGTTACTTTACTTGCTACCAACTTATTATCATGAATATTCATAATGATATTGAAATCGGTGCTATGAAATATTTCATTTCTATTATTATAGCCAATACAAAAAATAAAAAAGAGTGCTAACATTCATAATAAACAGAGTAACTATCTATATTTTTGTTCAGTTTTCATTCAAATTAATTGTCAGTTACCAATATCGTTTTCATAGAAATTTATCACAATATTGTTATTCGAAATTTGATTTACATTTACTTTCAATTTCATCATTAAGATTGCAATAAAATATAGTGTCCCTATTTCTTATGAATTCCTGTTTTCTAAAATACAAATAAAGTGTTATTTTCTATTTGTTTTTTATATTATTTTTAAATCATTCAAGTAAATTAAAACAGTAATGATTTGTGTTATTATAATTATTTACTATAAAAATCCTTACAAGAATGTTGCAATTTATAACTTTAAAGTTTCAAATTTGATGATTAGCAAAATCCAAACATACAAATTCTCGTGTGACACTGGTTCGATGCACGCTACACGCGCTGCAGTCCTACTTTTTTCCATCGTGTCATCAGAAAGTGATACAGTAGCATAATACTCAATTTCATTCTGGAAAAACATGCACTTATAATATTATTGTAAATGTTACATTTTAATATCTTGACCGTTATGTATGAAATATAATTGAGTTGATACGGTTGCATCAAAATAACTAAATCATTAGACTTTATTTTTTCAAATTATACCCTTTTGCATTAAATATTATTCTTAATGCAATTTTCAAACTTGATCCTTCTATTATCTATTGTTATAATGTAAATCAGTTATCGTCTTTGAGAGGAAAAATAAAACAAACAGTTTTTAATACTAATGTTAGAATAAGACCCTTTATAAAGACAATTTTGCATGTTTGACAAAATATTGCATTTTATTGTGTAGTGCTGGTCACTGCATTCGTACAATAAATGCAACATGATCCTCGACGTCGTCATCACCTCGCCAATGCCATTTTTGTAGGCATCATGCATTCCTTCTCAGAAAATGAATTCATCACGCTCACTATCCTAAAAGGATGATCAGAGTGCAAACAGATTTTTATGAATAGTTTGTTTACATGAAATATTGTCAGCTAAAATGAAATTGGGTTATGATTTGCTTTAATATCTTATAAAATATTAAATTTGAACTTAGACTTGTCTCATCATTATCGTGCGTGTTTCGTAGAGCACGTTACCGAAACACAAGAAAATTGTTAGTTTTTTTTGAATCGTTAAAAAAAAATTATAGACATGTGGTATTTTAATGTCTTTATATTTTTCTAATTTATGTTTTTTTACGATTACAACACAAAACATAGTTATTTTGATTTTCATTGCTAAAGCTGAAAAGTAATTTATTAAAATACGGAAACATCTTTTTTCTCTGAAGCTGGTACCTACATAATCTATGTTAAACTATACCTTATATTTATCTACGAAGTGAAAAGAAAATATTTTATTGTTTTATTCTGTTTCATCAAATTTTAAGTTGTTAAAATATCTTTGTAATTTATTTTGGTCACATTTTACTATACTTTATAATATTGTAATATTGCCAACAGTAAGGAGCTCACGGATAATGTAAATAAAGTTATATGATATTTACTTTCAATTTTTATCGTTAATTATTACGTTTTCAATGGTTAAAAAAAATCTTGCAAACAAAATTAATTTTGTATATTACATGATCCGTGGCTGTTTATACTAAATCTTAACTTACGTTTTTAATTTATTATGTGTGGTATGGTGAGCCGCTGGTTGGTCGTTGTCTTCTGTCTTGTCGTTTTTCGAAATGCTGTTTTTCTTCATAACGCACCTACTTCTATCTATCAATCTTCTTCATTGGCCTAGCTAAAAGAAATAGTCGGTACCGCAGTACATCAGCCTGGCCGCGTCCACTTCTGACTCCAACATCTCCCAGCGCCCTGCATATATCATCATCTCATCCGACTCCTACAACTCCCAGCGCCCAGCAATCATCATCATCATTTGAATCCAACATCTCCCTGCGCCCAGCAACATTTCTCTATGCATCTGACTTCATCTTCTTATTCTTCTTTTTTATGGCTTTATTTCTATTCAATATATTACCATTTTCTTCTTTACAGGTTCCTCTTTCCACATCTTCTTTAAGTTTCTTGAATTTCTCTGTTAGTTCTTCTCACTGCATATTTCTTCTTTTTCTTCTTTCATTTTGTAGAGACACAAATATACAACTTTGCAAAAGTTACCAGCTCACCTTAATGTTATTAATTAAAAACTAGTCCACATTTTTTTTTTCAGTTTTTGATTTCACATTATTTTCGCGATGCGTCGTCGCGATTTCGCGAAGACACATTTTTGATAGATAAAGTTCCAACGAAACAACACACATTTTTCCACGAACACGTATTTATTTTACTCGCGATGCTCAGCACTGCCCATATTAGGCAGCACTGGCAAGGTCGCCATGCGATATGGGGACCCGGGAGCGTGTCGGAAGTAAAGACGTGTTGTGCGTCAGACGAACGTATATTGACTACCAGCTAATACTTAGATGCTAACTTATATCTATATGTATGTGGTTGAGGTGAGTCACACACTACAATGCCGAAGCGACATCAGTGTCACCATCGGGATTTATAAGCGTCGAAATCTCGACTATTCAGCCACGGGGCTGTCAACTAGCTTACTTTTCGTTTGGGGTCGGCGGCGATGGGCTTGGCGTCGGCGGCGCCGTTGGTGGTGACGTCAGCACCGCCGCCCGCCGGGGGGACCTCCGCGCCCGCTAGCTCCATGGCTAATAGAACATCTGGAACAGGGAATGGTAGCTCAGTCATCTCTGTACAGTGGTAGTATCACATACGTTTAAGAAGTGTATTGCAAAAATTAACAAAATACTTACAATAAATACTTGGCGATTTATTTTTTGTTTTTATACTGGCAACCTACGAATAAGGAAGCTATGGAAATGTAATTGTAAACAAAACCCAAGAAAAATATGGCCCCAAATGTCGAGAGAAACGTCACTGTAGACAGGCCAATTGGATGCGTTCACGCATCACGTCATTTTATTTTATTTTATTTTGATTTTATTTATTATAAGATGAACATAAACAGTTTTGTACAACTATTTCAACTTATATAAAGACTACTTTATGGTAAGTACACACCAGCGACATGTTCCACAGATGATAGCAACATTAAATATGTTTTCGGCTATCTATAAAACTAAGGCATGTGCACTGCATGCAATGAAGAGTGAAAGGAAAACAAAACATACGAGTATAAGTATACAAATTAGCAGTTCGATGAAACATCTCTCAATACAGAAACTAGTTCTTTTTTGAACTTGTATAATGATAAGTTAAAAAGATCTAATACTAGTGAAGTGGTCGTTATATCTTTTACATATTCTGTAAATAGGGGAACGTTTACCAGCATTAGTACGACAGTTAGAACTCGAGAAAAGATTATTCTTTCTAGGGACACGGGCAGGTACTCGGTATTTGATTTTTGCTACGAGCTCAGAACAATCAACAGTTGTTAAGCAACTTATACAAAAAACTTGATTCGAGTTGAATACGACGATGTTTAAGACTTATGAATTTATACTTTTCCAACAAGTCATCGTAGTCACAATAATTACCATGACTCCTGTAGCTGACCAACCAAAGAGTGCAAACTTCTTTTGCACTCTTTCAATAGAATCTATGTAGACTTTATATAAAGCCTCCCTTATGATAACTGCATATTCCAATATGTCATATTCCGACAAGCGCGGTGATTGGTTCATGGCATGACGGATAACGGTGATTAGATCGCGTCACTTGTGCAGTGGATGTGTTATGCATTAAGTGTGATAGAACAAGTCAAATTAAAAATTATCGTACTTTTGCATTACTCATATGAATCAGATTACTTTGTCATTATTTACTAAAATCATCAAATACATATTATTTAAATGTATGATTGTGTGCTTGTTTTTGGGAAGAGGCCATTACTCTGTGTCAAACTTCTCACGTTTTCGTATTGTATTTTGTATCCATTAAAATCTTGCCAATCATTGTTATTTTCGAGTTGTGATTTTACTAACGTTGAAATACAAGCCTGAACTAAGGAGAGACTACATTATTTCGGGGATCAATCCACCATGTGCGATCCTGCTGGCAAAAGAGATATACAGCGACTCGCGAGGTCTACAGCTCACAGAGCCACTAGTATAGAAGACTCGGCTTTGTGCCTTTTAAAAGGAAATGACAAAGAAAATTGGCAACTTCAGATGTTTGGTTTACTTACATTGTCTTTCACTTTGGGTTACAGTGAAAACTTTATCATATTATGTTAATAATAATAATGCAGCACAATCAATCAATCATTATTTCAAAATGTACTTAGTGGGGAACTAACGGAAAATAACAGTTTCTATTCAAGATTATTTAAGTAACACTTATTATGGAGATTATTTAAGTATTTTTATAAGACATAAAGTATTATAACATTATGCCTTCATTATTATAAGTCGTAAACATTGGCTGGCTATTGCTTGCATATTCCCATCCATCATTATTTTATGTCAAGTATTTAGAATACTGAAAAAATAATTATTTACTTGTGATTTGTTACCCCAGTTTCTTTTTTGCTGGCTTTTTGGTCCTCCTGCACCATTTTACTTCGCCGGAGGTTATTTTATTACCTATGTTTGTATGAATTATATTGTATTTTTGTTTTTTATCGGAAGCGGCAGTCCGTCATACAGTGCGTGACAGACTAACTAGCGCGTGTGTTGTACTTTTTAAGCCCCGCCTTCTGTGTTGCCCTTTGCGTGGGGCCATTTTTTGAACGGAATGCGACTTCTATAGCCTCCTTATTCGTAGCTGGCAACAGACTGTCTTAACTAATACGGGTTTCATAATTATCTGAATAAAACCCGACCTTAAGCGCCAACAGTGGTAAGATTTTAAATATTTTTTTATTTATAGAAAACAGTCAAAATCTAATTATTTTACGCAGCCAACGTGCTAACTATACCAGGGAGGATATAGCATAGGTTTCAGTTTTTAGTCGTTTTCTGATCTGATGATGTAAATTAGCCCATCTTTTAGAAGCGAAATTTGAAGAACAAACGCAGCTGTAAAAGTGGGGAAATATTCAAAGCACTACTATGAGCGGCGCGTCGCTTGGCAGTCTTCTTGTTGGGCCCGAGGCCGGTGGCGGAGTGCGGGGGCGCGTCGCACTGCACCAGGAACTCCCGTCTCCGGGCCGCGCCCCGCTCCTCCAGCACCCGGTATATGTACAGTACACTCACTATGAGCGGCGCGTCGCTTGGCAGTCTTCTTGTTGGGCCCGAGGCCGGTGGCGGAGTGCGGGGGCGCGTCGCACTGCACCAGGAACTCCCGTCTCCGGGCCGCGCCCCGCTCCTCAACACCCGGTATATGTACAGTACACTCACTATGAGCGGCGCGTCGCTTGGCAGTCTTCTTGTTGGGCCCGAGGCCGGTGGCGGAGTGCGGGGGCGCGTCGCACTGCACCAGGAACTCCCGTCTCCGGGCCGCGCCCCGCTCCTCCAGCACCCGGTATATGTACAGTACACTCACTATGAGCGGCGCGTCGCTTGGCAGTCTTCTTGTTGGGCCCGAGGCCGGTGGCGGAGTGCGGGGGCGCGTCGCACTGCACCAGGAACTCCCGTCTCCGGGCCGCGCCCCGCTCCTCAACACCCGGTATATGTACAGTACACTCACTATGAGCGGCGCGTCGCTTGGCAGTCTTCTTGTTGGGCCCGAGGCCGGTGGCGGAGTGCGGGGGCGCGTCGCACTGCACCAGGAACTCCCGTCTCCGGGCCGCGCCCCGCTCCTCCAGCACCCGGTATATGTACAGTACACTCACTATGAGCGGCGCGTCGCTTGGCAGTCTTCTTGTTGGGCCCGAGGCCGGTGGCGGAGTGCGGGGGCGCGTCGCACTGCACCAGGAACTCCCGTCTCCGGGCCGCGCCCCGCTCCTCCAGCACCCGGTATATGTACAGTACACTCACTATGAGCGGCGCGTCGCTTGGCAGTCTTCTTGTTGGGCCCGAGGCCGGTGGCGGAGTGCGGGGGCGCGTCGCACTGCACCAGGAACTCCCGTCTCCGGGCCGCGCCCCGCTCCTCCAGCACCCGGTATATGTACAGTACACTCACTATGAGCGGCGCGTCGCTTGGCAGTCTTCTTGTTGGGCCCGAGGCCGGTGGCGGAGTGCGGGGCGCGTCGCACTGCACCAGGAACTCCCGTCTCCGGGCCGCGCCCCGCTCCTCAACACCCGGTATATGTACAGTACACTCACTATGAGCGGCGCGTCGCTTGGCAGTCTTCTTGTTGGGCCCGAGGCCGGTGGCGGAGTGCGGGGGCGCGTCGCACTGCACCAGGAACTCCCGTCTCCGGGCCGCGCCCCGCTCCTCAACACCCGGTATATGTACAGTACACTCACTATGAGCGGCGCGTCGCTTGGCAGTCTTCTTGTTGGGCCCGAGGCCGGTGGCGGAGTGCGGGGGCGCGTCGCACTGCACCAGGAACTCCCGTCTCCGGGCCGCGCCCCGCTCCT
Organism: Carpatolechia fugitivella; assembly: GCA_951230895.1. Taxonomy (NCBI): domain Eukaryota; kingdom Metazoa; phylum Arthropoda; class Insecta; order Lepidoptera; family Gelechiidae; genus Carpatolechia; species Carpatolechia fugitivella. The sequence continues at coordinate 5,856,083 of OX579646.1, forward strand.
CCAGCACCCGGTATATGTACAGTACACTCACTATGAGCGGCGCGTCGCTTGGCAGTCTTCTTGTTGGGCCCGAGGCCGGTGGCGGAGTGCGGGGGCGCGTCGCACTGCACCAGGAACTCCCGTCTCCGGGCCGCGCCCCGCTCCTCAACACCCGGTATATGTACAGTACACTCACTATGAGCGGCGCGTCGCTTGGCAGTCTTCTTGTTGGGCCCGAGGCCGGTGGCGGAGTGCGGGGGCGCGTCGCACTGCACCAGGAACTCCCGTCTCCGGGCCGCGCCCCGCTCCTCCAGCACCCGGTATATGTACAGTACACTCACTATGAGCGGCGCGTCGCTTGGCAGTCTTCTTGTTGGGCCCGAGGCCGGTGGCGGAGTGCGGGGGCGCGTCGCACTGCACCAGGAACTCCCGTCTCCGGGCCGCGCCCCGCTCCTCCAGCACCCGGTATATGTACAGTACACTCACTATGAGCGGCGCGTCGCTTGGCAGTCTTCTTGTTGGGCCCGAGGCCGGTGGCGGAGTGCGGGGGCGCGTCGCACTGCACCAGGAACTCCCGTCTCCGGGCCGCGCCCCGCTCCTCAACACCCGGTATATGTACAGTACACTCACTATGAGCGGCGCGTCGCTTGGCAGTCTTCTTGTTGGGCCCGAGGCCGGTGGCGGAGTGCGGGGGCGCGTCGCACTGCACCAGGAACTCCCGTCTCCGGGCCGCGCCCCGCTCCTCAACACCCGGTATATGTACAGTACACTCACTATGAGCGGCGCGTCGCTTGGCAGTCTTCTTGTTGGGCCCGAGGCCGGTGGCGGAGTGCGGGGGCGCGTCGCACTGCACCAGGAACTCCCGTCTCCGGGCCGCGCCCCGCTCCTCCAGCACCCGGTATATGTACAGTACACTCACTATGAGCGGCGCGTCGCTTGGCAGTCTTCTTGTTGGGCCCGAGGCCGGTGGCGGAGTGCGGGGGCGCGTCGCACTGCACCAGGAACTCCCGTCTCCGGGCCGCGCCCCGCTCCTCCAGCACCCGGTATATGTACAGTACACTCACTATGAGCGGCGCGTCGCTTGGCAGTCTTCTTGTTGGGCCCGAGGCCGGTGGCGGAGTGCGGGGGCGCGTCGCACTGCACCAGGAACTCCCGTCTCCGGGCCGCGCCCCGCTCCTCAACACCCGGTATATGTACAGTACACTCACTATGAGCGGCGCGTCGCTTGGCAGTCTTCTTGTTGGGCCCGAGGCCGGTGGCGGAGTGCGGGGGCGCGTCGCACTGCACCAGGAACTCCCGTCTCCGGGCCGCGCCCCGCTCCTCAACACCCGGTATATGTACAGTACACTCACTATGAGCGGCGCGTCGCTTGGCAGTCTTCTTGTTGGGCCCGAGGCCGGTGGCGGAGTGCGGGGGCGCGTCGCACTGCACCAGGAACTCCCGTCTCCGGGCCGCGCCCCGCTCCTCCAGCACCCGGTATATGTACAGTACACTCACTATGAGCGGCGCGTCGCTTGGCAGTCTTCTTGTTGGGCCCGAGGCCGGTGGCGGAGTGCGGGGGCGCGTCGCACTGCACCAGGAACTCCCGTCTCCGGGCCGCGCCCCGCTCCTCAACACCCGGTATATGTACAGTACACTCACTATGAGCGGCGCGTCGCTTGGCAGTCTTCTTGTTGGGCCCGAGGCCGGTGGCGGAGTGCGGGGGCGCGTCGCACTGCACCAGGAACTCCCGTCTCCGGGCCGCGCCCCGCTCCTCCAGCACCCGGTATATGTACAGTACACTCACTATGAGCGGCGCGTCGCTTGGCAGTCTTCTTGTTGGGCCCGAGGCCGGTGGCGGAGTGCGGGGGCGCGTCGCACTGCACCAGGAACTCCCGTCTCCGGGCCGCGCCCCGCTCCTCAACACCCGGTATATGTACAGTACACTCACTATGAGCGGCGCGTCGCTTGGCAGTCTTCTTGTTGGGCCCGAGGCCGGTGGCGGAGTGCGGGGGCGCGTCGCACTGCACCAGGAACTCCCGTCTCCGGGCCGCGCCCCGCTCCTCCAGCACCCGGTATATGTACAGTACACTCACTATGAGCGGCGCGTCGCTTGGCAGTCTTCTTGTTGGGCCCGAGGCCGGTGGCGGAGTGCGGGGGCGCGTCGCACTGCACCAGGAACTCCCGTCTCCGGGCCGCGCCCCGCTCCTCAACACCCGGTATATGTACAGTACACTCACTATGAGCGGCGCGTCGCTTGGCAGTCTTCTTGTTGGGCCCGAGGCCGGTGGCGGAGTGCGGGGGCGCGTCGCACTGCACCAGGAACTCCCGTCTCCGGGCCGCGCCCCGCTCCTCCAGCACCCGGTATATGTACAGTACACTCACTATGAGCGGCGCGTCGCTTGGCAGTCTTCTTGTTGGGCCCGAGGCCGGTGGCGGAGTGCGGGGGCGCGTCGCACTGCACCAGGAACTCCCGTCTCCGGGCCGCGCCCCGCTCCTCAACACCCGGTATATGTACAGTACACTCACTATGAGCGGCGCGTCGCTTGGCAGTCTTCTTGTTGGGCCCGAGGCCGGTGGCGGAGTGCGGGGGCGCGTCGCACTGCACCAGGAACTCCCGTCTCCGGGCCGCGCCCCGCTCCTCCAGCACCCGGTATATGTACAGTACACTCACTATGAGCGGCGCGTCGCTTGGCAGTCTTCTTGTTGGGCCCGAGGCCGGTGGCGGAGTGCGGGGGCGCGTCGCACTGCACCAGGAACTCCCGTCTCCGGGCCGCGCCCCGCTCCTCCAGCACCCGGTATATGTACAGTACACTCACTATGAGCGGCGCGTCGCTTGGCAGTCTTCTTGTTGGGCCCGAGGCCGGTGGCGGAGTGCGGGGGCGCGTCGCACTGCACCAGGAACTCCCGTCTCCGGGCCGCGCCCCGCTCCTCAACACCCGGTATATGTACAGTACACTCACTATGAGCGGCGCGTCGCTTGGCAGTCTTCTTGTTGGGCCCGAGGCCGGTGGCGGAGTGCGGGGGCGCGTCGCACTGCACCAGGAACTCCCGTCTCCGGGCCGCGCCCCGCTCCTCCAGCACCCGGTATATGTACAGTACACTCACTATGAGCGGCGCGTCGCTTGGCAGTCTTCTTGTTGGGCCCGAGGCCGGTGGCGGAGTGCGGGGGCGCGTCGCACTGCACCAGGAACTCCCGTCTCCGGGCCGCGCCCCGCTCCTCCAGCACCCGGTATATGTACAGTACACTCACTATGAGCGGCGCGTCGCTTGGCAGTCTTCTTGTTGGGCCCGAGGCCGGTGGCGGAGTGCGGGGGCGCGTCGCACTGCACCAGGAACTCCCGTCTCCGGGCCGCGCCCCGCTCCTCCAGCACCCGGTATATGTACAGTACACTCACTATGAGCGGCGCGTCGCTTGGCAGTCTTCTTGTTGGGCCCGAGGCCGGTGGCGGAGTGCGGGGGCGCGTCGCACTGCACCAGGAACTCCCGTCTCCGGGCCGCGCCCCGCTCCTCAACACCCGGTATATGTACAGTACACTCACTATGAGCGGCGCGTCGCTTGGCAGTCTTCTTGTTGGGCCCGAGGCCGGTGGCGGAGTGCGGGGGCGCGTCGCACTGCACCAGGAACTCCCGTCTCCGGGCCGCGCCCCGCTCCTCCAGCACCCGGTATATGTACAGTACACTCACTATGAGCGGCGCGTCGCTTGGCAGTCTTCTTGTTGGGCCCGAGGCCGGTGGCGGAGTGCGGGGGCGCGTCGCACTGCACCAGGAACTCCCGTCTCCGGGCCGCGCCCCGCTCCTCCAGCACCCGGTATATGTACAGTACACTCACTATGAGCGGCGCGTCGCTTGGCAGTCTTCTTGTTGGGCCCGAGGCCGGTGGCGGAGTGCGGGGGCGCGTCGCACTGCACCAGGAACTCCCGTCTCCGGGCCGCGCCCCGCTCCTCCAGCACCCGGTATATGTACAGTACACTCACTATGAGCGGCGCGTCGCTTGGCAGTCTTCTTGTTGGGCCCGAGGCCGGTGGCGGAGTGCGGGGGCGCGTCGCACTGCACCAGGAACTCCCGTCTCCGGGCCGCGCCCCGCTCCTCCAGCACCCGGTATATGTACAGTACACTCACTATGAGCGGCGCGTCGCTTGGCAGTCTTCTTGTTGGGCCCGAGGCCGGTGGCGGAGTGCGGGGGCGCGTCGCACTGCACCAGGAACTCCCGTCTCCGGGCCGCGCCCCGCTCCTCCAGCACCCGGTATATGTACAGTACACTCACTATGAGCGGCGCGTCGCTTGGCAGTCTTCTTGTTGGGCCCGAGGCCGGTGGCGGAGTGCGGGGGCGCGTCGCACTGCACCAGGAACTCCCGTCTCCGGGCCGCGCCCCGCTCCTCCAGCACCCGGTATATGTACAGTACACTCACTATGAGCGGCGCGTCGCTTGGCAGTCTTCTTGTTGGGCCCGAGGCCGGTGGCGGAGTGCGGGGGCGCGTCGCACTGCACCAGGAACTCCCGTCTCCGGGCCGCGCCCCGCTCCTCAACACCCGGTATATGTACAGTACACTCACTATGAGCGGCGCGTCGCTTGGCAGTCTTCTTGTTGGGCCCGAGGCCGGTGGCGGAGTGCGGGGGCGCGTCGCACTGCACCAGGAACTCCCGTCTCCGGGCCGCGCCCCGCTCCTCAACACCCGGTATATGTACAGTACACTCACTATGAGCGGCGCGTCGCTTGGCAGTCTTCTTGTTGGGCCCGAGGCCGGTGGCGGAGTGCGGGGGCGCGTCGCACTGCACCAGGAACTCCCGTCTCCGGGCCGCGCCCCGCTCCTCAACACCCGGTATATGTACAGTACACTCACTATGAGCGGCGCGTCGCTTGGCAGTCTTCTTGTTGGGCCCGAGGCCGGTGGCGGAGTGCGGGGGCGCGTCGCACTGCACCAGGAACTCCCGTCTCCGGGCCGCGCCCCGCTCCTCAACACCCGGTATATGTACAGTACACTCACTATGAGCGGCGCGTCGCTTGGCAGTCTTCTTGTTGGGCCCGAGGCCGGTGGCGGAGTGCGGGGGCGCGTCGCACTGCACCAGGAACTCCCGTCTCCGGGCCGCGCCCCGCTCCTCCAGCACCCGGTATATGTACAGTACACTCACTATGAGCGGCGCGTCGCTTGGCAGTCTTCTTGTTGGGCCCGAGGCCGGTGGCGGAGTGCGGGGGCGCGTCGCACTGCACCAGGAACTCCCGTCTCCGGGCCGCGCCCCGCTCCTCAACACCCGGTATATGTACAGTACACTCACTATGAGCGGCGCGTCGCTTGGCAGTCTTCTTGTTGGGCCCGAGGCCGGTGGCGGAGTGCGGGGGCGCGTCGCACTGCACCAGGAACTCCCGTCTCCGGGCCGCGCCCCGCTCCTCCAGCACCCGGTATATGTACAGTACACTCACTATGAGCGGCGCGTCGCTTGGCAGTCTTCTTGTTGGGCCCGAGGCCGGTGGCGGAGTGCGGGGGCGCGTCGCACTGCACCAGGAACTCCCGTCTCCGGGCCGCGCCCCGCTCCTCAACACCCGGTATATGTACAGTACACTCACTATGAGCGGCGCGTCGCTTGGCAGTCTTCTTGTTGGGCCCGAGGCCGGTGGCGGAGTGCGGGGGCGCGTCGCACTGCACCAGGAACTCCCGTCTCCGGGCCGCGCCCCGCTCCTCCAGCACCCGGTATATGTACAGTACACTCACTATGAGCGGCGCGTCGCTTGGCAGTCTTCTTGTTGGGCCCGAGGCCGGTGGCGGAGTGCGGGGGCGCGTCGCACTGCACCAGGAACTCCCGTCTCCGGGCCGCGCCCCGCTCCTCAACACCCGGTATATGTACAGTACACTCACTATGAGCGGCGCGTCGCTTGGCAGTCTTCTTGTTGGGCCCGAGGCCGGTGGCGGAGTGCGGGGGCGCGTCGCACTGCACCAGGAACTCCCGTCTCCGGGCCGCGCCCCGCTCCTCCAGCACCCGGTACTGCGGGGAGCGCGCGCGCACGGCGTGGCGCGCGACGGCTAGACGCGATATCGGGTTGTCTGCGCCGCCGCTTTCCGAACATGACACCCCGCCTTCCTGGAAATTATTGGTTTATTTTTAAAGTAGTGGCTCTGTGAGCTTATAGACCTCAGGAATTTTTTTTTTCGTAATGGCTGATTTATGGTTTTTTTACATTTTCTACCCAATTAATTCCGATTTTTTTTTATTTCCAAAAACTGATTCAACAATATATATATATGTATATATATATATTTATCGCACCTGCTCACAAAATTTCACGAGAATCGATTGAGAAATGCGACCTGTAGAGTGGAACAAACAGACATACAAAAGCAATTTAGGCCAAGCTGAAAGAAACGGAGACGCCGCGCGCTCGCTCGGTCAATAAGGTAGAGATAGGCGAATCAAATATTTACAAATGTAATATTTTGAGAACGAAGCAAACAGCAGCAGGGCAATAGTTAAGCGCGTTCCTTTTGCTGTGTTCTCTGCGCTAAACACATTGGTTTTTACGTAAAACATGTACAATTTTAAAAAATATAGTACGTTATTAATGTTATTATTCATACATAAACGACTGATTAGTCCTTGTGTGAACAAAGGATTATGTCAAATATTTTACGCAAAAAAAATTGTCTTTAATAAACAGTAACCTTGATGAGGTTCCGTGGTTTCTTCTTGGCCGGCTGCGGTTTGCGCTTGTCCGGGTGCGGTCTGGCCCGCAGAAGCGCAGGCGGCCAGCGGCGGCGCATTTCGTCCAGCATTCGTTCGGCCGCGCGTCGTTTCGACACCTTCTTCCCGTTGCCTTCCCCTTCCGTTTCCATGTCGCCCACCGTACATAGTGTTATAAAGACCTGGAAGAATTGGATAGCTTTAGTATGTAAATAGTGGAAATGTAAAAATGGATTAGGAAGAATCTTTTCTAACTGTTCTCCACTAGGATGCTGTGTCACCAAAACCACAGACAAATACAAAAAACAGAATGAGAAAAACCACGCGCATACGCCATTAACTCATCGGTGTTTGCTAAATTAGTTTGATGAAACTATGGACTTTAATAATTATAAGGTGGTATACAGATTAATCTATATTTTTAATCTGCGATCTCCAACCCGCCTGCCAAGCGTGGAGATTATGGCAAACCCCTCCACTGTGGACTGTAACGGGCCGTCGATGATGTTTTGATGATACAGATTAATCAGACACCTATCAGCATCGTCTAACTCGAACCCTACAGTATTAAAGCCCAAGTCACACAGAGCGGGAGCGGCGCGGTCCGGGGCCGGGACAAGCGGGACGGCGCTATGCCGCGCCATAGCACCGTCCCGCTTTCCCGGCCCCGGACCGCGCCCGGCACGGCTCTGTGTGACTTGGGCTTAATTGTATGAAACTCTGCGTAATGCATACTAATTAGCCGAGGCGAAGCGATGATGCCTATTGGCAGCGGCTATACGATATGAAGTTCTGCAAAAAAATAAGAATAAGAAAGAAAAAGAATAAGACAATTTTTTTTTTTTTTTTTTCATTCGTTCATGTGTACTATGACCCAAAGTAACTCTTAGTGCTTCGTTCTTTGCTTTCCTTATCTAGGCCTATATTCACTATAGCTCTATTTTCCAGGGCCGGTTCAGTAAGAAAGCTTTTGTGTGGAGACCCCACATAGGAGAACGTATTGTGGGTAGGCTCACACGAGTCCAACGACTGACGATCTGGTGAAGATTGCGGTTTGCCGCTGGATGCAAGCCTAGTAAGACTGGTCATTGCGGAGATGTCGTCTTTGCCCTGTAGTGTATATATTCTCTCAGCCTTGATGCTGTAATGCACGTACCCGCATGTGCGGCGGGCCCCGCTCGCTCTTCACGGCGAACTGCACGGCCAGGTTGCGCTTGAGAGCCAGCTCGTGCACCAGCGACACCGGCGACTTCACCTCCGAGCTCAGCAGCTCCGCCGGCGACGCCAGCCCCGCCGGGGGGCCAGGCGGGGGCGCGCCGTTCTCTCCTGCTGTAAAACAATAAGGATTCAGAATGCATATAATCTATGCATCTAAGCTGTAAATTTCCTAATACAAATAAAATAAATGGTGCAACATTGAACATAACATACAGACGTTGTGTTATGACTTATGTTCAATGTTATGTTAAAATTTGACATTTGTTAACATCTTTTACCCTCTTTGGCCCTGTATTTAACAATACTTCTTTATCGTGTGGGCGGCGTAGCGCTCTCGCCGAGCCATGCTCGCCCGCCCACGTGTGTGTGTGTGTGTGTACACTCACTGCTGTGCTGGGGCTCAGCGGCGGGGGCGGGGGGGTGCGGCTCGGGGGGGCGCAGCTCCTGCAGCGCACGCGCCGCCGCGTCGTGCCGCGCAGCCTGCGGCGTAGCGCCCTCGCCGAGCCATGCTCGCCCGCCCACGCACACGCGTACTCTGCAATTAAAACAACAAGACTAGTGACTCTGTTAGCTGTAGCCCGCGAGTCTAACTCCGTAATTTTTAAAAATTTCCAAGAACTGACTCGACAAAAATAATATGTATATTTATCGAACCTGTTCACAAAATTTCACGAGAAACGGTTGAGAAACGCGACCTGTAGAGGAGAAACAGACACACGGAAGTAATGTTGGCCAAGCTGAAACGGAGGCGCTTCTATAAAGCTTGAGGATACAAAGTGCCGCTATAGCAATATATTGCGGAATTTAGTTGGAACAAATTTTTACATAATAAAATATATGTACATAATTATTATAAATTACATTGTTCACAGATAACATGACAGTAGATTTTATTCCACAAAAGCTGTGTACAAATTCGAGTATTCCCCGCCACTCTTGAATTGCGGGATCTTCTTTATAAAACAAACTATACCTGTAGAGTAGTTGCGGGGCGAGCATGCGCTGGTAGGGCAGCGCGGGCAGGCGGTAAGGGGGGCGGGGGCGCGGCGCGGCGGGGCGGGGCGCGCACACGGGCGGTAAGGACGTGTATACCGCCGGCTGGCACAGCTTCATGGCTAGGGCGTTGAGTTCCACTGTTGGCATTACAGCTCCTGCAGATGAAAAGTAGGTTTTGTTACAACGATAAAGTTAAAAACAATAATAGTACGGAGCGATAAGTGTATCTTCCTCCGTGTTCATAGCGCTGCTCGTTTTAGCTACACTGACTGACCCCCAGACTGACCTTAGGTAACAGCGCTCCCATCTACCCTCAGTGTCTACGAACTACCGTCAAAATTCATTTCTTTTACGTGCAAGCAGCAATTTTAATAAATTGTGGCAAGAATATGACCTGGACCTGTTTGATACTGGTTCCGACTCGGCGAGACGTTTGCTAAATAGACAATTTTTTAACTGAACAATCTGTTTGCGAGCTATAGCATTCAGGCCTATGAGTGTATGAACTTGTTTTTTTTTTATGTTCTGGTCCCTACTTGTGGAGACCTGTAAATGGCTTTTTGGTATTACTGTATTTACTATTAAGTTAACTTTAGCTGTTGGTCTTCCCTATTATTAATAAATAAATAAATCTACCAGCGCGGGCGGACAGCTGTAAGTCTGTATCATAAAAGGAGAAATTGACTGACTGATCAACGTAGAGCCGAAACTGGGTCTTGAAACTTGTGCTGAGCGCTGTATGGAGCCCGCAATGTGCCTCGGCTGTACGTACCGCAGTGCCGGTGGTGCGCGTGCGCGGGCGCGTGCGGGGGCGCAGAGCGCGGCGGGGGCGGCGGGAAGCTGGTCGCTGATAGGGCTGCGCTCGCCGCCGCGTGCTGTGCGCGTTTTATTGACGAACCCTGCAATTTGCGTCATTATAAAGCCTAGACTGGGAACTCCTGCTCTTACTTAGACTTAGACATAAGATAATCTTATGATATATATATTTATTTTAAAAAAAACTTATTTTTTTTTTTCATTATTGACTCTGATGCCGATGGGGTTCTCTTCCAAGCAAATATTGAGAGAGCTAATAAACAATTAACGGCTTGCAAGCCCAGGTTGTCCACTGTGTCGCTGCTGTCGTAAAAACATGGCAAAATGGAGCTCCATGTCTAAAAAAACGATGCATTTAAATTGTGAAGCTCATCACTAAATAAAGCGCATTTACAAATCGAATTAAAAATTCACTTACATTGCACTGAATGCAGCACTAACCTCCGTCAACTGACAACGGGGTTTATGAACACGGTCATCGACCTAACAATCCACTCGATATGAAAACAACTAACCTCTGCAGTGTATTCTTCAGTATCACCCAGGCGGAGTGTTACTGTGAATACTTTCTTGTGCGCGGGCCCTGTCTCTGATGTGAGGCGGTATTGATGCTTAATCTGAAAACAATACCATATTTAGTACTACTCTGCGCTCCTCTTTGTCACTTTTACATTTAAAAAAATATTAATGTTTTCAAGCAATGTGATCGCATTGCCAAATTTAATATTCGTGGCCTGAGTGACGAGTTAAATTTTCCTCAATGTATGATTTACCAATAAATTGAAGCAAAAGTAACTTCTAAGGTTTGCGCGAAGGCACAGAATTAATATAGTACCAGAATGGCCACTCACTTCCTCCCGCCAATCGGCGTTACCTCGTCCCGCCCCGCGGTTTGACATTCGAGGGGGCGAGCTTAGAGTTACTGGATTAAAGACCGTGCATCGCTTACGCGCGCAGTCGCTTGGAAAACAACTTTTATATAGTGAGTGAAATAAAAAAAATATGGGGAGGAGTTGCGCTTTGTTTGGGTGTCTTTCGTTCGACACATTGCGATAAAACAGACGTTTTTATAAGTTTTCGAGTGTTGATGAAAAAAGGTAAGCAACAAAATCAGATTCAAATCTTTGAATAATTGACATATTGACATAAGAAGTAGAAGATATATTGAGACCTATGGTTAGAACCATTTTAATTAGTTACTGTATTAAAGTATCGTCACATCAAAGAATTAATTATAGTATCAGGATAACTGTAGCTGTTCAGCGAATAATTTATACAATATTTTAGGTAAGTGTTTACTAACAGCTGACACCTAGTGGTAATGTCTCGTCATGCCAGTAATATATAAGGTGCCCCGTTATTAGTGTCAAATATTTTCAGGGCTGAAAGAAGAAGTCATCAGGACTTCTTCTTCATAAAAAAATTAGAGATCAATTTACACATTAGTTTAGTTGGCCGAGGGCGGCGGGCGAGGCGCCTCGTTGTCGCGCGTCGTAGCGAATCACCTTATTGTACCTGGCAAGCTCGTTGACCAGGCACATGGGCGTCTTCTCTTTACTGTTAACCGAGGGCGGCGGGCGAGGCGCCTCGTTGTCGCGCGTCGTTGCGACTCATCTTATTGTACCTGGCGAGCTCTTTACTGTTGGCCGAGGGCGGCGGGCGAGGCGCCTCGTTGTCGCGCGTCGTAGCGAATCACCTTATTGTACCTGGCAAGCTCGTTGACCAGGCACATGGGCGTCTTCTCTTTACTGTTAACCGAGGGCGGCGGGCGAGGCGCCTCGTTGTCGCGCGTCGTTGCGACTCATCTTATTGTACCTGGCGAGCTCTTTACTGTTGGCCGAGGGCGGCGGGCGAGGCGCCTCGTTGTCGCGCGTCGTAGCGAATCACCTTATTGTACCTGGCAAGCTCGTTGACCAGGCACATGGGCGTCTTCTCTTTACTGTTAACCGAGGGCGGCGGGCGAGGCGCCTCGTTGTCGCGCGTCGTTGCGACTCATCTTATTGTACCTGGCGAGCTCTTTACTGTTGGCCGAGGGCGGCAGGCGAGGCGCCTCGTTGTCGCGCGTCGTAGCGACTCACCTTATTGTACCTGGCGAGCTCGTTGACCAGGCACATGGGCGTCTTCTCTTTACTGTTGGCCGAGGGCGGCGGGCGAGGCGCCTCGTTGTCGCGCGTCGTAGCGACTCACCTTATTGTACCTGGCGAGCTCGTTGACCAGGCACATGGGCGTCTTCTCTTTACTGTTGGCCGAGGGCGGCGGGCGAGGCGCCTCGTTGTCGCGCGTCGTAGCGACTCACCTTATTGTACCTGGCGAGCTCGTTGACCAGGCACATGGGCGTCTTCTCTTTACTGTTGGCCGAGGGCGGCGGGCGAGGCGCCTCGTTGTCGCGCGTCGTAGCGACTCACCTTATTGTACCTGGCGAGCTCGTTGACCAGGCACATGGGCGTCTTCTCTTTACTGTTGGCCGAGGGCGGCGGGCGAGGCGCCTCGTTGTCGCGCGTCGTAGCGACTCACCTTATTGTACCTGGCGAGCTCGTTGACCAGGCACATGGGCGTCTTCTCTTTACTGTTGGCCGAGGGCGGCGGGCGAGGCGCCTCGTTGTCGCGCGTCGTAGCGACTCACCTTATTGTACCTGGCGAGCTCGTTGACCAGGCACATGGGCGTCTTCTCTTTACTGTTGGCCGAGGGCGGCGGGCGAGGCGCCTCGTTGTCGCGCGTCGTAGCGACTCACCTTATTGTACCTGGCGAGCTCGTTGACCAGGCACATGGGCGTCTTCTCTTTACTGTTGGCCGAGGGCGGCGGGCGAGGCGCCTCGTTGTCGCCCGTCGCCATCGCGTCCTTGTCGCCGGCGGCTCTCGCGTCGCCGCCCGCCGTCTCCGGGACGGACGACGCCGCAACGGGAACCGTCACGGCCGGTTGGACGACTGTACACCATTTTGTTTTATTATATTGATATATGTGTTTTTATTTGTTTGTTGTGTTTCTTTTTTTTTATTATTTATATTGCATTTCTATACAAAAATATAGAAGAAGTCCACGATAGAAGGAGTCTACTACGTGTTTTAAAACAATTTAAAAAAAGATATTATTTCATGCATTAAGTAACAATCTCCTCGTGATCTCTATACACTACTTACTAACGTAAACTATAGAAAGCATAAGTAAAAAGTAAAAAACACTTATAAGAGTATGTAGTGTGTATTCAATAAAAATGAAATATGAACAAAAAATATTCTGACTAATTTAGCTATGGAGAAAAAAAAAGTACATTGAAGCAATAAAATATAACTACAAATCTAGCTCCACAACAAAAGTTCACGACTTCTCAACAAGAATACGAAGATAATAATGTAAAAAATATTTGAAGATAACTAACCATAATCAGAGCTTAGCTTTGATTGCGGCGTTATGATCGGCGATGTCGGTCGGCACAGACCTAGCAATTCAGGAAATTTAAAACCTGTTATAATGAAAAATCATACGGTTTAGATAACAGTTAATTATGTACATGATTCTACTCGTATCTAGATATTCTCCTCACATCTGCAGTCAGTGCAAATATTACTTCGGTATGTACAATATATTATCTAGAAACTGGCGATCGAACTTTGCTCGACGACTTTCGGATCTACTAGTATTGATGGTTTTTTCTTTGTGATTACAAGTTTTCTCTTGGGTGACATGAAAAACAAAAGATTACCTAAACACAGAATTTCATTCGATTTAATGGGGTATTTTCTGACAGCTCTTTAAAATAGTTCTAAACGATAGATGGCGCCAGGTGTACTTCGTAGATTCTTTCTTTTAAATCCTTCTATGGACTCACCGGATTTCTTTGGATACACGAATCGTCAACGCCATCTATCGATGATTTATGAAATATTTTTTTTAATTGGCTGGCGGAAAATCCCCCAGGAGGAGTAATTTCCAAGAAATAATGCTCGTTTCATTAAATCTTTCTTTTAATCATAAAGTCTTACTAATCTGGCAACACCCCGTGCGGGCTCCGCACCCAGAGTCGTAAAATAGTAAAAAAAAGTGTCTGACCCACGGAGACAAATACAAAGAGGAGGTACCACAAGCAACATAAGACCCGTGGCACAGCAGTCTAAGTACTCTTACTTATTATTAACCACCAGGCGTTGCTTCTGTCAGTGTTACTTCGTTTGATTAAAACCATTTTAATTGAAATTAGTGACGCAAAAATTATGTGCTGTGTTGTGTCGTGCAACAGTACGAGTAATACAACTATTTGTAACGAAAAAAAGACATAACTCTACTCGTATGTATTTTTTTAATGCAATTTTCAATGCTCGTAGTTTATTCCTTCGAGAATGTTCGGCGATAGCAACGCCATCTATCGCCAAGTAGAATAACTTCTTGACTGTAGAATGTTATATGACCTGTTTCATGCTCATTCATTCATGTATTTTGTATAGTAAGCTGGACAAATATGGAATCTAAAAAAATGCAGGTAATATTGATGATATTAATAATTGAAGACATGAGTGGATGAAAGAGTTATGTATAGTCAGTAAAAAAATTGGTAGGTATACCACCCTAAAGGTTACTACACAAATGCCGGCGGCACAGCCCGCCGGCTTTTGCCGAACGACACGTGCCGCCATACAGTTCTAGCTTTGTAAGCTGCCGGGCCTACTGCGGCTTGGCCGGCGGCACTGTGTGTCTGTGTGTGTGTGTATCTGTGTGCCTTAAGGTTGAATGTCATTTGAAATCATAGAACAACAGAGATTATTTTCGTTTGCAGATCGATCTGTCAGATACCAACCTTATTGAAATTTTCGTTAACTGGGAAACTAGCTAAAAAATTGACCATTTTCTTGGTCGATACAACTTTTTTTGACATGAATAAAGGTGTCTTGCACATATTAAAATACTTAAATACCATCAATACTATGACATCAAAATATCACATTTTGGGCAAGGATGTTTCCTTATACTTGGTGGTAAGTGATGATGATAAAGGACTTACGTGAAATCCCGTGTCAAAATTGAACAGATCTTTTTATGTCTTAGAGTTACCCATGTATGTATAAGGGGGACGTCTGCGAGGAGCGCAGACGGGTGACCTGCTCTATAGGTAAAAACCATTTCACCCTTAATCCCAGACCTATACTGACCCATCTAAATGGGCCATCCTGCATATCAGAATTTCTCACATAAGGTAATCCTACAATAAAAAAGACTACATAATACAAAAAAGAAGAGAGATCAATTGTAAAAAAATGGTCCGAAGTTTTTGTTTTTTCACTTGCCTGGCAACATTATACAGCGTAACGAACAGAACCATCTTGTGTGTAATACCGGAATTAAGTACGGTTTATTAGTGTCTAGCTGCAAAGATAGTTTTGCTACTGACCGCTAGATTGTTACGGATCCTAGCAGAACTTCATCTCCCCGCACCCCCTCCCAACGTCGACCCCCGCTGTCATATAGAAAACGTCTTAGGGCAGCTCCTCTTTGTATTTGACTCCGTGGTCTGACCTGTGTGTATGGGTTGAGCGGGGTCGGGCTGGTGCGGTTCAGGCAGCGCGTACACCGGCGGCATATGCCCCGCGCCGCCGCCGTACGACCCGCCGCCGAGGTACTGCCGCCGTACCGGCTTCATTTGTTGCTGGGGGCAGAACACATTACTTGAAGAACTGACGGCTGCATTAGTAGGAAAGTTCTGGGGTGGAAACCACGCAGCGAAAGACGTAATATGGGTAAGGCCCCCCACAATGTGAACCGACGATATCATGAAAGTCAAGTGAAGCCGCTGGATGCGGACATTGTGAAGATCCGGGAGTCTTTCATTCGTTATTAGAATGCTTAGTCTTACAGACAACACGCACACGTGCCATGGAAACATACGCAAACATACACAAATAACACACGGACACGCAATATTCAAATTTATTTTCCATATATCTGACTGCCCGAGCATCGAACTCGGGATCTTTGCGCAGAGGGCAAATACACTGCTAACCAGACAAGAAACCCCACTAGAAAGATCTTTCGGGATAGAGCGCAACTGGTTGAGACAGTAGTAACGCGCGCGCGAATTTAAAGGTGGAAAAATAATAAGTTCTCCATGTAGTTGCTAGTATAAGGTTGATAATAAGTTTTGAAACTGTTAAAATAATCTGAATATAAAGACTATGAATGGCAAAACTTACTTCTACCAGTTTTGTCGTCAGGTATTGAGTTTCTAGGTAACAAGCAAGATAAGAGACAAGATAGGCAGCGAAATGCGGCCTTGCATGTTTTAAGTATTTCCAATGCGATGGTATGTTAAATACCGTGGTTAGCTACAATGATAGCTTCAGTGCCTTAGTTTAGCACTTTGCGAAAGATATAAATACGCAATAGGTGCTATTGCACAAGTCTGAGGAAATTTTCTTATTCTTACCGGTGGCACAGAGTGGTGTTGTGGTTGTGGATGGTGCGGCATAGCGCGGATAGGGTGTGGCGGGCGCTGTGGCGCGTGGTGTACCGGCATGCCCCCCAGGCCCCCCATGGCGTTGTGAGCGTGCCCCACGCCGCCCACGCCATGCCCCCCGTGACCGCCCAGCCCGCCGCCCGCCTGCCCTGGCCCCAGCGGCACCCTTCACGACAAAACAAACAGTCACTTACACAGCTATGGCCTCCTGGTACATCTTCACAGGAAATTACACAATCTACCTAAAGTAATTGTTTCACTTCTTTCACATGAATTTCAGTTTTTACACAAGAGCTATATACAAAAACACATGCGAGTATTGAGCTCACTAAGCTTAAGTATTCTACTTTTGAACGCGTTTTGTAGAAAATTCTGTTACTTGTGCACTAGATACTTTCCCCACATGTGAGTAAGTGACCCCACTTTCTTTGCAAGGGTCACGTAGCGACCTGCTCACGGCCAGACTGTTATTCCAACTGGCCGGCCATTGAACACTTTGATATATTAGTCTGAGCGGTGAAAGAAAGCGAATCTCACATTCACCACTACGTCCCTGCGCTTCAATAGAGACGTCGTCATATGTTCCATTGTGAGTCCCATTCAAGACCAGTTAGGGTCACAAAGAGTGCCGCAAAGAACCCTCGACATATCAACAAACTGAAGTATATTAGCATATGAAAGCATCTCTACTACTCATAAAACAGACATTTTATTAAACGGCGTCAATGTTTGAGTGAAGTTGAAATCACTTCTTTGCCATGTCTCATAATACTATTAGAAGCCAGATAGGTTCAGCTGATGATATAACGTTAGAAGATGCTTTCACGTGGGGTAAAGAAATGCAGTTTGAATATCACAAAATCTTAACTGTGAATTAAAACAATAAATAAAATCTTTAATATGGATTACAATAAAAATCTAAAGAGCACAGATTGTTGGTAGGCTGCATAAATTAGAAAAGAGAATCGAGTCCACGCCTGCGATGCCAAAGATAATTAGTTCCCCAGGTAGTTCGACGTCCACGCCTTTCAGTATGTTTGTGCGTCTTTCTGAAGCATAATATGCTACTCAGCTCCCGAACACATAGACCCATCAGTTTTTTTTTATTGACTTGATGCTAGTTAACCAAAAGTAGTAACAGCCCTAGGCACATGATGTTCCCGGGCGCAAAATTGGGGGGTGCAAAGTGCTCTGTTCACCAGCTCGATCGTCGAATATATAATAAATAGGGCTCTCTCAATGTGACTCAGGCTGGCTGGACAATTCTTCCAAATGAGCTGCGTTTAAGTAGGTCAATACACAATATTAGGTGACGGCTAATCACGCTTATTTCAGTTTATGTGACGCTAGAGAACCCGAGATAATCGAACGCAAACGTGTCCAGCCAGCTTGAAAACCGCTTTTCGCATGGTCTCTCAATCTCCGAACAGAAGGGATTCTAACTATTTCTTGCTTATTAATACTGCTACTGGCTGGCTCGTTGTACCTGCGCTGTCTGATGGTCTACGGCTTCCAAATTTTCTTCAACATTTAGTGACGGGGACGATTAAGATAACCTGTAAATGTGACCACGATCCCTCCCATAGTTTCAGAGATATTGATCATTGTTATTTTCCCATACAAATGTCTATAAATATTGCGTGGTGACCATGATTTTACGTAAGTTAAGGAATTATTTTTTATAACTGACTAGTTGTCGCTTGCGGTTATGGCCCAGTTTTTTCCGATTATTCCTTTGGAAATATTATAATATTAAAATGAAATTTGTTCATCTCCTGAAAATGAAAAGGTTAGACAGGCAGAATTAGAGCATTACTTCCTGAATCGGGGGCATTATCTACGTTTAGAAGCTTTATGTTTTACCTAAGCGGTTTCCATAGAATCATGGGTTCAACACCTGTTCATGATAAATATTATAGCTATCAAAATTAAGCGTGAATATAAAGTTTCGTATCCGTGCTACTAGCCGTTGAAGAGTTCCTTCGTGAAGAGACAATCCTGGATACAGCTTTATTCCATCAATAAATAAATTCAAATAAATTAGTAAGTATGAAGTTTGTAAGATTTTTTTGACAATAAATAGTATTTTTCAGGGAGAACAATAATAACTAATACAATTGTCCAAAATTTCATGATCTTACGTTATGGTTACAGTAAAAGTTGTTGGTATCAGTATCATCCATTTGTGGCTTTTCATTCCTTAAAATAAAACACTTAATTATACGTAATCCTACATTCACCTTTAAATTGGTCACCCTACTGCTAAGTTTGTATGGGAAAATAACAATGATCAATATCTCTGAAACTATGGGAGGGATCGTCGTCACATTTACAGGTTATCTTAATCGTCCCCGTCACTAAATGTTGAAGACAATTTGGAAGCCGTAGACCATCAGACAGCGCAGATACAACGAGCCAGCCAGCCAGAACATCAGGCTGGCTGGCACCAAGTTTTCATCGATTTCTCGTAAACGCCTATAAAGGCGCCTATATCACGCCATGAAACAAACGCTATGACTGTCACAAATTCCGTCACTAAATGCTAGTAAAAGAACCTTGTTCGAAAACGCTTTCGTTGTCGAGATTCAGAGGTGCCAGCAAGAAGTTTAATACGTAAGTTCAGATTGGCTGGCCACGCTTTTCGTTGTTTTTTAGATAAATGGCTATACGTATCTCAAAAATTCAAACTGGATGCCTGTCACAATTTTAGGTGACGCAGTATTAATAAACAAGAAATAGTTAGAATCCCTTCTGTTCGGAGATTGAGAGCATCTCTCTCAGGGTTTGAACATTTTTTTTTTCTGCCCCGCGCCTGTGTATTATGTCGCGTGAACTCCATTATCTTAATATAATGAGACAAAACTACTAGATCTTACGATTACGCACTAGGAAGTGTTTTACGGAAAATCCGTCCCTAAATGGGAAAAATAAAAATATACAAAAAAACTGGTTAAATTCGCGGGCTGGAAACTAGTGTGATAGAATAATCTAGCTAGTCAAGACAATTGCTATTAGAAAAAAGTTATAATAAAATAGAATAACAAAATACTAAGATGGGTTATCAAATCAAAATAAACCTAATCCTAGACTAGTGTTGCCTAACTATTGATGGTATCGATGATAGTATTGCTCCTCAATATATTTTTGGATTGTTTTTTCGTTATCAACAATCGATACTATTGCTGCTTATCAATAGTATTGCACTAAAAGAAATACTAGTCTCGATACTACTTAAACTATCGATAGGCTATCAATATTAGACTATCGAGCGGCAACACTAACCTAGACTTTATCCCCTGATAGATGAACTTTACACCAGAATGGCTAGTAGACAGAGATGCAAATCAAAAAACTGTGCAACTGTGACTTTTATAAATATCTCAAAAACCTAAAATGAGCTGCATTGCATACAATTAACAACATGATTCCCCTCAACAAGTCGGCACTGTATTATTTATTACACTGTCTAAAATGCGAATTACTTTGAACCTTATGTAAAAAGTAGTTTTCAAGACCAGTAGAACTGTTGTTTAAACATTGTATAGAGATGTAGCAAATATGTTGGCAATGGTAAGCAACATCAATAATACTGATAAAGCAGTATAGCATTATTAGAAATTCTCTTTACAAAGCTATTAACTTTAATAGGAATAATGCCTGGGGGGCACAGAAAACGAAATTCTATTTTGTCAGTCAGTCAGGTAATACATACAGAAGTTGGTTAAAAAATATGACATATATATTACATTTTTTTATATTAACAAAAAAAATTGCTTAGTTAAACCACATTGATGTTGAAGAGTTACATATTGTTATGTATAAGGCTGATTATGTCACAACTCAATATAAAATTGGCTCAAGCGTGACGTCATAAGCTTTTTCTACTCAATATAATCTCCCATAACATTTTGATTACGTAAAAATAACAAATGTATGTCCTTTTTCTACCTGATAGAAAAAGAAAAAAATTAATCATCATCCCTATTGTCTAGATTCTAGCTGTATATTTTCGGTTTAAGAATCGGCTTTTATGCACCTAAACCAAGGTAAAGTGGACCAAGAAAGTGGTTTACCATTTTTAATTCAATTTCCTATTTAACGAAAATTTCAATAAGGTTTATACTCGGTATCTGACAGATCGTTCTGCAAACGAAAATAATCTTTGTTGTTCTATAATTTGCAACTGAAATTCAACCCTAAGGTGGTAAACCAATTTATTGGTTGACTTTACATAAGTCGATCTTCATGTTTCATAGCGCATCTAGTAACCAGCCAGCCTGTCGCCTAACTGACACTAAACTCAAATACCTGCCCAGTAAACCCAAGTAACCGCCATGTGGCTCCCAGTGTTAGAATTGGTCTAACCTGTGTCTTCTCATTCTTAACCCAAAATATTGCCAAATGTGGTTTTAGTGTGTGGTCCTTTAGAGCCCACTAAAGCTCTGCTCACCCCTCCGAGGATATGAGCATGATGTATGATGTATGTGTGTATAAATAAACTGACCTAGTGTTCATGTGAACTTAATTGTACAAGTTCTTATGTAGTGCAACTGTTATTAAAACTGACATGAAATAGAGAATACAAACAAAATTTAAAACTCAAATTAGGTAAAGAAAATTTTAAATAAGAAAGTTAGCATAACAGTGTTTGTTGCGAATGTAAAATTTTTGCTGAGCATGATAATCAACTTAACTTTTTTTTATTCTCTAAAGATTTTATAACCTTGTCTAATGAGCAGAGTGTAGTATGAGTGTGAATATTTGTATTGTATTGTATTTTTTTATTTGTATTGTATTGCATTTTTTTTTTCAATGGCTTCACGTCTATTATTGTATTGTATTGTACTGTATTGTAAATAAACTTGACATTGGCGAAATCACCAAGGAAACTCCATATTCTTCAAAAATTGAATTGAATTAATCAACTTATCATGACTATTATACCCGGGTAGCCGTATAGTGAAGATGTCAAAATGTTGGCATGAAAATCACAATACCAATATATTCGGCTAAGGAATAAATTTATTGCTTCAGGCCTAATTCAAGATTAATCTGCATGACTAAACTCTCTTTAAAATTCCCTACTTCCGTACGAAACTAGGGCGTAAACTAATGCAAACAATAATGAAAAGCTGAACGTTACTCTACCTAGTGAGTGTTACGTGCCTGTTCTCTCGGTGCATCTGGTGTGGCGGCATTTGGTGGTGCGCAGGCATGCCCTGGTGTGCCGGCATGTGCTGCGGCGGGTGTCCCGACATCGCCTGATGATGCATGTTCGGGTGATGCATCATCTTCTGCATAAACCAAAACAAACTACACCGTTTTCAAATACGAAAAATGGTCACGCAAAATTTTCAAATGTCACAACGAAATTCTTACCGTAACGTTGTGTCGAGGATAAATTAAACCTCCGGCTATGCGATCAACATAAATCCGCTCTGGAATCACTCGAAATTATTTAATATTTGGCGAACAGTAAAGAAAATCGTTTCGTTCAACATGCGGCCATGTTAAAATGTTGCCAGCTGCTGTTATGTTACTATTACTAGTGTAGTGCTGCCAACTTTTTCCGAATCAGATTTCACTGCAAATCGCTGACAAGTGATTACCGTCATCTCGTATGTGCCTAGGTCCTTCTGGCTTGTAAGCTATAAATTCAACAAAAACATCGTAACGTGACAGTTTGAATCATGGGCCACCACGCAGTCTGACGGGTCGAAATTTTGTTTTTGATTTTTCTTTTCATATATTGCTACGCGAACGGATTTTAAGTCTTATAGACTGTCACATATCAAACGTGACGCTGCTAGACTGCTTCGTTGGGGTCCAAATGGTATAATTGTCGAAATATTGACAAATGAAATTTGGTACATACGGTTTCGTATGTGCCATGTTAAAACAATGATTTTATGAGATCTGTTCTGTTTTGTATGTTGTTTGAGTGTTCAATCTTATTTATTTTTGCGTCACTGAGCAATAGGGTAGTGAAACTGGACTTTTGTTAGCTAGATTTTGTTATTTTCAGTATCCATGATCTTAAGCATCATTTCGTGTGTACCTTGTTCAAACACCAATCATTCTTAAACCGTTGCGTCACGTTTGGTCTGAATACCAAAAAAATAAATTGTTTATCCGTCACTTTTGTCAATATTTCGAGAATTGTATCGTTAGTAGGTACTGCATTGATTGATTCCAGATAAAGCTAGATCTGAGGACGGAAATTCTTTTTATTATGTTGCGTCATGTTTGGTCTGAATATTTATCCATCACTGACAGACAGAATTTATAGCTTACAAACCAGGAGCTAGAAAAAAGCGCGGGAAACTTCGTGAGCGGTGGATGTTTTTTGAGCTTTTGGAAATTTATTTTTCACTTTTTATTGTTTAAATAGATGAAAATAGTCTGGTTGTGTATTTAATTATTATATTTACTGTAGATATTTTAATTTTTGTGTATATTTGTGGAGTTTAGTGGTAAGTTTTTGTAACACATAACACATAACTTTAATTGTATAAACGAGCCCCCCGATCCAAATCGAGGGGATGCAAGCAGGCTTTTGCTTGGCTTGAATCTTCCCACGGGATCATCTATCATCGTAGTTTCACAAGATGAACTTAGCAAAATGGATACGGATAGTTCTGTATCATCTCGAACAGGCGAAAGTGGACAGACAGGAGTAGGAAGTAAAGGAACGCGATATATTAAAATCTATCGTGAATGTGCTAAGCGAAGAAGAAAAAAAAAAAAAATAATAATAATAATGCTGAGATGATTAAAATTTCCCAAAAATAATAATAATAAATGTATTTATTCAGACAAAAAAACCCAGCGTAAAATACTGCCCTCGTAATGAAGAATGTAGTACTCGCGAAATGGAAGTTTGGAGATAAACGCGGTTAAGTGTTTTACGAATGTCTCTAAAAATATAATATGTGGTTAAATGGATGTTTTTATTTACCACAGGGCTATATATAACCTTCTTCACTGGTTTAACTATTTTTTTATTTTTTTTAATTTTAACTTCGAGGCAAAGTAGATAACTGCATTTTATCTTTGTATCACAGTCATTCAGAAATTACAATACTAAGGTGGACTGCAGTAATGATGTCAGATACTGCATGCTAACCTAGGAAACATGTGAATTGCACGTCATTTTAGCAAAGTTAAGTGTTTAGTATATCAGTATTAATAACAAAAATGCAGTGCAGTGTGAAAAAATATATAAAACACAAACAAATGCATACAAAAAGATTATAACTCGTATTTAATACGTTTTTTGATACATTTTTTTGAAAAATAGTATTTAAAACGTATTTAAAAAAAAAAAAAAACAATTTAAAAAAAAACGTGTTCTTTTACCAAACAAACAAACAAAAACAACTTACATTTAAAACTCTAGCCAAAACATTATCCATTAATCTCTCAAATGTAGCTGGAGCATTGCATAATCCATATGGCATCATCTTGAATTGCCAAAGTCCCTTTCCAGTCGAGAAAGCTGTCTTTTCCAGGGTAGTAAACCACTTCATTCCATTCAATGTGTCCAAAGTGTCGTCGATTCTTGGAATTGGATAGCTATCTTTTTTTGTTACATCATTTAAACGACGATAATCAATACAGAATCTCGTTAAACCATCTTTCTTCTTCACTAAAACAACGAGAGAACATCATGGACTCGAAGAAGGCTCTATCACATTGTTTTCTTTCATATCCTGGATTATTTTCTACATCCTTGTCTTGTGTCAGGGGTATTCTTCTAGGATGTTGCTTGATAGGCTGTTCTTGTCCAGTATTGATTTTATGCTGCACCAGTCCAAATCCAATCCAGTTCTTCCAATGTCACCGTCATGAACAGAAAAGAAGTCGGCATTCTGCTGAAGAAACGTTTCTGCCTTCTTCAACTCTTGAGCAGTAAGATTCTCTCGGAAACTTTCCACCAGATTCTTGACCAGTGGTTTGGTTTGTAAAGATCTACTATTTTCCTCTTCTTAACAATTCCGTTGCCACGTCTTCCTTAAACAATAGACTTTTCCAAAACTTCCACCTTTCAACGGTATTTCATGCAAGCCACACTTCAGAACTCCCAGCTTCAGATCGATGTTGCAGTTGTACGACTTCAAGAAGTCCAGCCCAATGATGCAAACATCCAAAATGTCGGCTATGATGACTTTTAGCCGATAACTTATCTCTCCGATTCTTAGAGTTATCTCCCTCTCTCCAAATACTGGTATACGCTGGCCGGTAGCGGTAGAAAGCTGTACACTGACACTACTCAAAAGACCCTACCCTTCTTTTCCTAGAAGTTGTGTCTTAATTACAGATCTTGAAGCTCCGGTATCTAAGGTCAACTGACACTCCTTTCCGTTGACTGCGCCATCGACCATCAAACTGTTACCGTCGAAGCTCTGTCTTACCGGTACGATGGGGTTCTTAGATCTACCGACCAGCGCCCATCCCGCAGCTCTGGTCCGATTTAGTTTCCCTGCTGCTCTGAGAAAGCAGCTGGTTGCTCGTTTTCCTCCTCCTCACGTCGTCCTTCTTTTATCTCTTTGTCTGGTTTTGGGCGGCTGCTCCTAAAGAGTGTCCTCGCTCTCCACAATGCCAACAGAGCATTTGTCGCCCGGGTGTTCGTGGTTTTCCTATCCCTCTGGAGGCCGTCAACTCGCGCACTCTGTAGCTGCGTGGATCTCTTACTGCTTCTACTTCTCCGTCTTTCAGATTTTTATGATGCGCCAATCAAACAACAGCTCGTACCTCCATATCACGAATTCCATCCGTGAAAGCTTGCAACACCACTTCCTCTGCTCGATTCGGCGAGTCTTGGTAGGCTTTCCGCAACGATTTCTCTATTTCCAGGGCCCATTGCTGCAAAGTCTCACAAGCACGTTGGGTACGTTCCTTTGACTGAGCTCGGTACAAGTTTTCAAGAAGGGCGTCGCCAAACCTGGACTCCAGTGCTTCTAAAAGTCGTTCATAGGTAATGTCTTCAGTAGTTCCCAGAGCTTCCAATACGGCCAGAGCCTTCCCACGGAGTGCCACCGTCAACGTTGTCTTAGTTTGCTCCTCTGTCCAATTGTTGGCTCGGAAAATCGATTGGAATTGCAGCTTGTACGCAGTCCAGGAGGAAGAGCCGTCAAACTCCGGAACTTTAAGATTCCCGCAGCTAACCGACACTGGAGCTGCTACTACCCCCGACATCTTTAGCTCTTTTACGCTCTTTTCAAGAAGAAGAATCTCATTCTCATGGCGTTTAGTTCTCTCTTGATGCTTTTTACGAAGAAGAAGAATAACTTTTTCATGACGATCCAACAGTTACCTCAATCTCTTTTATTTTATGAACAGCGTGTAAAATTTCATCCTGTTGGCGCGCATGTCCTCAAATTTGCACACTAGCTGACCCATTTGACCCCTTAGTAAGTGAAATGCTTTAGTTTTTAAGATACTAAACACCAAGGATGACGTCCTTGCTACACATACACACTACTATGAACTTGTCTGAAATAAATTATTTGAATTTGAATAGATACTGATCTCACCCAATCAGTTGATTACTATTTTTACACACTAAAGCCAAACTTACCATTTAAGGACTCGCTACAAAATAAGTGCCGCAAATACCACCGTGCGAGACGATCACAGACTGTTTTGCTTAAGCGAAATACAGTATTCAAGGTCAAGGTCTCTGTCATACTAGAGCGAAATGCAGTAATCGCAGCATGCTGCGTTTCAATCTTGTATGGCTTATGTTTTAACTAATTTTACGGTGCTACAATGAAATGCAGTTAATGAGCAAATACTGCATAATCCACTAGGATTACACGAATACTGCATGCTAACTTAGGATTGATATAAAATTTTACACAAGTGCTGCATTTTAGCTTAAAGTTTCTCCAACTTCCGAATACTTTTCAGTTTTTTTTTTCAATGTCATATGTAGCAAGTGACTTACTGACACCATTTCTGAAAAAAACAATATTTCGAAAAATTGACGATTACTACATTCTTCATTACGAGGGCAGAATAGCACTAAATAATAAATACTAATAATGGTCAGCCAATTATTGGTGACTACTGTCAGTGTCCTAACGTAAACAATGAAAATGGTCACACAAAAACACAATGCCGTTCAAAAACGCCAAAATGCTTTAAATTTGGCGAAGAGCATTCTGGAGAATCTTGTCACAAAGATGAAGACTCTGCATCTTGTTTGAATTGTGGAGGCTTTCACTTTGCGACTAATAAAACATGTCCGGAATTCATTAGACAATAATTATAAAGTAAAAAATATATTTTTAACAACACGTTTTTACGCATTAAAAAGTATAAAATAATTTTTATTGAGATTTTTATTGGTGTAGTACTCTTGTAGGACTTAAAACGAAAAACGTGGGGTGCATGGAATAGATATTCTAAGAAGTAGAGAACGAGGTGATGGCTGAAGAACAGCATAGCTGACGCTGTAATCTTTTCCTTGTCTTATTTTCATGTCTGTCTGTACTACTTATTGATACATAACATATTGTTAATGTAATGACAATGAATGTCTTCTAAATCTTTTGAGTGCCAGGGGTTGTTATGTGTTATGTGTTATGTCTTGAAAACTTACAAATAATTATTATTAGTATATTATTTGCAGTGCAATTCAATTGTTGTGTTTTTTATTATTGGAAAGACTTGCGTTTGACCATTATTCTAGCTGATGGAAATGCATTATAAGGTGAAAGATGGACCACGCTTGCCTAGAAGATGTTTATGTTGTTTTTATAAAAGGGCTGATCTATAGTTTTTTAAGAAACACGGTTATGCTTCAAAATCTACTCCATGCACCCCACGTTTTTCGTTTTAAGTCCTACAAGAGTACTACACCAATAAAAATCTCAATAAAAATTATTTTATACTTTTTAATGCGTAAAAACGTGTTGTTAAAAAAATATTTTTTACTTTATAATTATTTTGCGTTTTTAGTCTAGCGTATTTAAACGTTGCAAGATGCCCTGAACATCACGTAGGACTAAATTGTTAAGACTAAAAATCCCAAGCATGCCGAGATTATGTTGTTATGATGAGATTACCTTCCGGCTTCACCATGAGACCCTGGACATCACGTTTGACTAAAGATCTTGTCAAGACAAATCCAACGAGCCCGAACACGACAAGGTTATGTTGCGACGTTGAGAGAGTTCCTATGGCCACCTTCTGGTTCCATAATGAGATCCTGGACATCACATATGACTCAAAAACTAGTCAAAACAAATCCAACGGGCCCAAACACGACTAGGTTATGTGGGGTATTTGAGGAATTCCTGTGGCCACCTTCCGGCTTCATCATGAGACCCTGAACATCACGTATGACTAAAGATCTTGTCTTGACAAATCCAACGAGCCCAAATACGACGAGGTTATGTTGTGTATTTGAGGAGTTCCTATGGCCACCTTCCGGCTCCATCATGAGACCCTGGACATCACGTATACCTAATTAAAGATCTTGTCAAAACAAATCCAACGACCCCAAACACGTCGAGGTTATGTTGTGTTTTTGAGGAGTTCCTATGGCCAACTTCCGGCTTCATCATGAGACCCTAGACATCACGTATGACTAAAGATCTTGTCAAGACAAATCCAATGAGTCCAAACACGACGAGGTTGTGTTGTGCATTTTAGAAGTTCCTATAGCCACCTTCCGGCTCCATCATGAGACCTTGGACATCACGTATGACTTAAGATCTTGTCAAGACAAATCCAATGAGTCTAAACACGACGAGGTTGTATTGTGTATTTTAGAAGTTCCTATGGCCACCTTCCGGCTCCATCATCAGACCAGCTCCATGGTGTCATAATAATAATAATAGATAATTAAATAATAATAATAATAATATTTATTTATTCAGTACATAGACTTAAAGACTTATACAATGTAGGACAAAAAATACATGTATAATATTGCATTGTCACCGAGGTTACATAAGTGTACTAAATTTCAGCACAATCGAATAACAGCACGTGCTTCAAAAATGACTTGCAAGATTCGGACCGAACCAACAAACAAACAAACAAACAGACAGACAAGAAAGCGAGTTCATAAAAACGTGTTAAAAAGAAATCAAAGTATCTATGGCACACAGTTGCATTTCATACATTGAAGCTAGCAAGCTCCACCCACGTGTTTCAAGATCTTATGCAGAAGTCTTAGGTTCTGATCCTGTAGGTTCTCGCCATACAAATATTAAAATTCAAAATTCTTTTTCCTCGTCAAATAACTCTACTCGTGCATCTTATAAAAAAACCGTGTTCTTAAAACCTCGTTCTCCTCCAAAAAGTCAAAATGGTTACGATCGAGCTGCTCACAATGCAATTTTAAAAGAATTCCAATTGCCTGAATCTACAAACGGTAGTGCCAAAATTCCCAAGGATAATATACCAGAAGATTCTATTTTTGAAACAGTAATTTCTTTAATCAACTCCCTTTTACATTCAAATTCATTAAAACTGTCCCACGTTGCCCTTATATCTGAAATTTAATCTTTCAGATATAAGGGCAACGTGGGATGGGACACTTAACCATTATTCCAATTATGGAATCAATAATAATTCAATGGAATTGCCGGCCGAAGTATTCTTCCTAAAAAAAGTGATTTAATTTATTTAATAAATAAGTATAATCCTATAATTGTCGCTCTTTCGGAGGCATGGCTAAAACCGAGATATTTGTTTAACATTCGGGGTTACTCATGTCTCCGTGAAGACCGACCTGATGGATGTGGCGGTGTCACCATATTAGTCAAAAACACTCTGTCATTTTCTCGATTAACTTTCTCTTCTCGTTCATATACTGATATCATAAATCTTGTAGGTATAAAAATTAATAATATTTCTTTTGTTTCTATATATCTTTCACGCTCTTCTTCAGATATTCTCGATGAAGTTAATAGGTTATTTCAAAATTTAACTAGGCCTTTCTTAGTTCTAGGAGATTTAAACTGCCACCATCAGGCATGGGGTAGTGGAATCACAAGTTCTGCAGGAGAACATTTAGTAGAGATTTTAGATCTAAATAATTTATGTATATTAAATACAGGCGCCTCAACTCGTCGAACGAAACCTGGCGAAAATGTCAGTGCAGTGGATTTGTCAATCTGTACACCAGATTTAGCTTCTTCATTTTCTTGGGCTCCATATGTTTCGACTTTCGGAAGCGATCAGTTTCTTGTTATTTCTTCTTTTATCCAGCCCTCACCTTTTAATAATCGCAAACCACGGTTAAAATACAAATTAAACGATGTTGACTGGAATGATTTTAAAAATCTTGTAGAAAGTAAAATATCTGATCTTCCTGAAATTGTTCGTGGAGAAGAGACAGAATCTAGTGTAGCCTTAGCGAAGTGTTTATTCGATGCAGCAGATCAGTTATTTCCTACAAAAAACGAAACTTCTGGTAAAATACCTCTCCCACTATGGTGGAATAGGGATTGTTCAGAGGCAGTAAAGAAAAGAAAAGAAGCTGAAAAAAATTATGCTAAAAATATGTCGAACAAAAACTTAGATTTCCTAAATGATGCAATAAAATCTACACAACAGTTTCTTAGAGCTCGAAAGCAGGAGAGTTGGAGGGCATTCTGTGCTTCTCTTTCCCCTACAATTTGTCCTTCAGAAGTATGGCGAAATATAAAGCGATTTAGATTCTCATTTAGTGATAGATCCTCATCTTTTCTTATACCTCCAACTGTGACTGAGGACTTCTTGGATAGATTAGCTCCACCCTCTGTTCCCGAGCGTGATCTTTTTCCCCTTTCAGAACCTTCTGTACAAAATCATACATATCCTTTAACAGCTCCGTTTACTTTATATGAACTGAGAGGTGTTCTTTCTAGTGTAAGAGATTCCTCTCCAGGTCAGGACGGTATTCCTTACTCGTTTTTAACTCATCTGAGTGATAATGTTCTTAATTATTACTTAGATATCATTAATTCAGTTATGCTGTCTGGCAATGTACCTCCTTCTTGGAAATCACAAGAGATTCTGCCAATTAAAAAGCCAAACAAACCTCAAAATGATGCAGCGTCTTTTAGACCCATAGCTTTGCCATCAGTTTTTTCAAAAATAGCGGAGCACTTAATAAAAAATCGTTTAGAATGGTTTGTTGAACACAATCAGTCATTAGCTAACGGTCAATATGGCTTCCGTAAAGTTAGGAGTACACTAGAAAATATAGGCATTCTCACCACTGATATTCATCTTGCATTTTCATTGAATAAAACAGTTGTTGCCGCTTTTTTAGCTTATAACAATGTTATTATACCAATTCTTAAGCAAAAATTAATTAATCTTTATGTACCTGTCATACTTGTTAACTTTATCATCAATATTCTGTCAGTGAGAACTATAACATTACTTGTTAATGATATCACACAATTAAATCGTACCGTTTTTAAAGGCTTGCCACAAGGCTCGGTACTTAGTCCAATATTGTATAATATTTACACTTACGATATTGAGCCATCACTTGATCATTCAATTAACATTTTACAGTACGCTGATGATCTTCTATTATATACAGTAGATAGTTCTATTGATAATGCTTGCTCGATATTGTCATCTAATCTGAACAAATTCAAGATATGGTTGGATAAGAATGGTCTTGAGCTCTCAATTTCTAAGAGCAAAGTAGTCGTGTTCTCTAGAAGACGTGCAATACCAGAAGTGAACGTGTTTTACAATAATCAACAATTGCCATTAGATAACCACGCTAAATTTTTAGGTATTATATTAGACAGAAAACTTACAGGTGTTCAGCATTACAAGCATGTAGGTACTTAAAAAATGCGAGCAGTCACTTAACATTATGCGATGTCTTTCAGGTGTGTGGTGGGGAGCTCATCCCTTTTCCCTAAAGCTTTTATACAATCTTCTTTATTCTTTATTGCAATAGTACACTATATAGAAATGATATTATTAATAGCTGTAGCAAAGGCGAGCTTATCTCTAAAGAGAGATCTCTTCCAGCCAACCAATGTGTTGTGTGAGACACTTAATTAAAGTGGGATGACAAGAACGTGTACTAGAATTTAACATACTTAATTAATACATAAATATCGAGCCTTAAAAGGCAGAACATCGTAAGCGCCAGAAATCCTCAAACCATTTTATTATCGTAAACGAAAGGCCATATTTTGGTACGTAAACATTTTTAACCATAACGGTAAAAATAGGCACATATACCTAAAATTACATATCTGGTCCGAATATTCTTTGACACAGCTGATCACTAGAGATGGGAAAACTTTAATTAAATGCCTTTGATAAAAATATTCTTTTTTTTGGTATTTTTTGTAACACGTTGTATAAACATAAATAACTTATGATAACTGAGAGATGAAGTATTCTTTTACTCTTTTTTTAAAAGAGTGGATAGTTGGGCTGCTTTGAATAACCTTAGGCAGCTTGTTCCACAACTTTGCTGCTCGCACCGAAAAGGAATTGAGAAGGAATTTGGTGTTCGCTCTAGGAAGCACCAGCATCCTTGTGTTACACTCGCGCAAAGCTGTAATAAGATCTGATTCAGATTATGGTACATTTCTTTTAGAAGGGGGTAGCTTATTAGGAATAAAAAAACTTGACTCGGTTCAATCAAAAGCCTTACGTATTATTACAGGTGCAATGCGATCCAGCCCTATAAATGCATTACAGGTAGAATGCTGTGAGCCTCCGTTAAGATTGAGACGGCAATATTTGAGCGACAGCTTTTTTTTAAAGATTTTGCAGTTTCTTGATCATCCACTTCTTTTAAAATTACATACACTACACGAATGTATAGATTCTTCTAGTTACTGGCGACATAAACCCATCTCTTGTCTTATTAAAAGTTATCACAAATTTTTATCTATTCAAACTCGCTTACACCGCACGCGTTTATTGCCATTGTTTGAATCTCAGTTTGAACCTCTTAATTTATCACTAGACATCCGTTATGATATAGGCTTGAATAGGTATGACATTGCAGCTAATAATTTTCTTTCCAGTGTCAATGAGGAAAATTGGCATGACTGGAATCATATATTTACAGATGCATCAAAAACCTCTTCTGCAGAATGTGTTGGTGTGGGTATATTCTACACCAAAATTAAATTAATCCAAAAAATCAAGCTCCCACCAGAATCTTCTGTATTTACTGGCGAATGTTTTGTTATTCTTAAGGCCTTAGATTTAATTTTGCCACTGAATTTAGATAAATCAGTTATTTTCTCAGATTCGATAAGTGCTTTACAAGCAATTGAAAAATTTCTATTTATATTGAAACCATTTTATCCGACAATAATTGATATTCGAAAAAGACTTTATTTGTGCGCGCCTAAGGGTCTCTCTGTTGTATTTACTTGGGTCTCTAGTCATTGTGGGATCAGAGGAAATGAAAAGGCTGACCAATTGGCAAAGGAGGCTATACGGGATGGTGACATATTCCCGTATAAAATCTTTTGTCATGATTTGGTTGCTTTACCCAAAGTTTATCTTAAAGATTCCTGGCATAGCCTTTGGCTAGAAACCAGTCAGTTAAAGGGAAAGTCTTATTTTAATATACAGTCAACTA
This sequence comes from Carpatolechia fugitivella, assembly GCA_951230895.1. Classification (NCBI taxonomy): domain Eukaryota; kingdom Metazoa; phylum Arthropoda; class Insecta; order Lepidoptera; family Gelechiidae; genus Carpatolechia; species Carpatolechia fugitivella. The sequence continues at coordinate 5,888,772 of OX579646.1, forward strand.
TTCCTTCCAAACCATGGTTCTCAAAAGTTAAATGTTCGAAAATTATAACTTCAATCATAACTCGAATGCGATTGGGTCATGTGTGCATACCTTCCCATTTGGCGAGATTAAATATTGTAAATTCAGATGTTTGTGATTGTGGATCGGATGTGGGCGATCTGGATCATATTTTTTTCTCTTGTTCTTTATATGACCATTCTTCTCTCTTCTTGTCCCTCTAGTCTCTCCAAGTTCTCTTTCCTACTCGTATGTCCTGTCTTCTTATGTATCCTTTAATTTTTTGTAATATTTTATTTTCATTTATTGTAAGTAATGATATTAAAATTTAATTCTCTTCTTATAAATACTTACTTATATCCTATTTATGCTTGCATTAATTATTTACCTACCTGACTATCATTCAAAATTATTTAGTTTTTCTTTTGTCATTTAATGTTTTTAGTTGCACTACCTTTTAAACTTGACACTGGCACAAAGCTAACTTGTGCCACGAACAAAAAAAAAAACCAGGAGCTAGGCACATACAGGCACATACGACGTGACGATCATTTTGCTTGATTGACGTGTGATTATTATTTCCATGGTTAAATAAATTAATATACTACTCTTTGCGCATAGAGGATTTGTGTACCATCAATGGTACTGGTGAAGGTGTTACTGTTTTTCCTGCTGCCGCTAGTAGGTCCTGACTTTAAACCGTTGCCCGTTTCCTTTTGTTTTTGCCGTTACCTCCCGCCGCGTCTTCCCCACACACACCACACCCAGGAGCATCAAGAGTACCTACCTTACGTCCCTACGTGATACACTCATGGTCTTGTGTGATTATCTTAATTATTAATAATATTCTGTAGTATTTCCACAATATAAATATATAAGTAACTCTTAACTATTTTCCTGCCTACATTACTCATATACAATGGGTAAAAGAGGAAAGGCCTTGCAAAGAAGTGAACGGGATTTGCTTTTAAGAATAATTACTTTCTTTGAAGAAGAAAAGAAAAAGAAGTCTTTGATAATGCCCTATGATGTTCACGATATCGTGAATATGAAACGTCGGGCCTGTTTCAAAAGCTATTGTACTAATAGTGGTATTAATAATGACGTTGGTGCACAGAGTATAAACCTTACTCCTAAGCCCACTGATCTACTGTCAGAAACAGAACTGAAGTTATTAGAAAATGAAAAAAAGTATCAGGCATTAATAAAATCTTATGATAATATTTTAAAACGTACTACTGCAGCAACTGGAGTATCTCAACAAACTCTAAGAAGTATTAAATATGAAGCAAAAAAAAACAGAATGACTTCAACTGGACCAAGTATCAAACAAAAAGCAAAACTTAGAATGGCCTTACCTGAACCGAATATCAAACGAGAAGCAGAACAAATTGAAACATGTTCTCCTAAACAGGATTTCCAACAAAAAGCAAAAATACTTAGAACCGCTCCACCTGGACCAAATATCAAACAAGAAGCAAAACTAAGAACAACCTCACTTGAACCGAATATCAAACTAGAAGTTGAAATACCCAGAATGGCCTCACCTGAACCCAATATCAAACAAGAAGCAGAACAAAACAAAACAATCTCTCCTGAACTGGATATCCAACAAAAAGCAAAAATACTCAAAACTTCTATACCTGAATGGGATATCAAACAAAAAGCAAAACAAATCAAACCAACTTTTTCTGAACTAAATATCAAACAAGAATCAGAAGAAAACAGAACTTTCTCACCAGAACTGAATATCAAGCAAGAAGAATTTGATCATGACATGGATGGATGAAACTAATATTTATTTTTAAAAGACAAATTCATCATCATTATCAGCTTCCTATCACCCACTGCAGGGCATAAGCCTCCTCTTTTTCGTGCCAACCTTTGCAATCCAAAAGACAAATTAGATGCTATAAAATTAAATAAGCTTGATGAGCTGTCCACTGTACTTACTTCACTTATCTATTCTTATTCTTCTTCCGAAATTTATTTCATGTCACCCTTTGTAACATTTATAATAATTAATGTTAAAAATATAGTATAGTACCCAGGTAATATAAAATAGTATTATTTTATTTGTATTTTTATTAATAACTAGCTGTCCGACCGCGGTTAAGCGCCCAGGCTGAAGTTCTTCGACGAAATGTCAAAGTGAAGTTAGCCAAGGCGAGGAGACACTCTATTACACAGTCATAGGACTTTGAAAAAACTCAAGGCCTTAAAGATGGATGACGTGCAAATTGCAGCTGCAGCTGCTTTGTGCTCTCTTGCTTATTTTAACTTTATACGAATACATATGTAATACAAAAAAAAAAAGAAATGGAGAATCTATGATAGCCCTGATTACCAGACTCTTTCTTCTTTTTTAGTTCTTCAACTGGTACAGTCATTAATTTGCTCGCACCCAAGCATTGTGATTTTTTTTTTCTTTATGTACAGATCCTCCTTGTAATAATTCTAAGAATAAGAGCGTTTGTTCTTGAGACCACAAACTCATCCTGGCCACGACATAGACGACATGCGCTGACAAAAACTTAACAGAAGTCACATCACAGATAATATAATACTAGTCGAGTAATGTAGTGTGACACTTCGTGATCGAATTTCGAAAATTAACAGCGCTATTTATGTACGCGGGCGGAGTGAGCACGTAGTTTTACTTCCTCTACTTATTAGTATCGTTCCGAGTGATGACAACGACAGATGGCGCTATTAGATTTAGCAATCGTATTCTAGCGTAGACAAGACATTTTCACCGCCGCGGTATAAAGTAGCCAATCTACCAAGTACCAACTTATGTGAAATGAAAGACGGCGCTAGTAGTAATATAAAATTGCATTTCAAAAAATTAAGTTGACATTTCCATTTCCACTCTGTGTTTGAACTTTAACTGTTGTGGTTTACGATTTCATATTACTACTAGCGCCACCTTTCGTTTTAAAAATAAGTTGTTAGGTTTTGATAAAAAAACATTGATAGACAAATTCGTACAAAAAACAATTTATTTCTCTTAAAAGTGTACCAGGCATTCTTAAAACTACAACTCAGTTTGACAAATATAAAGAAACACAACAGATAAAAAGTGGAAATAATCCTCGTCGTTGTTAATCTGAACATCAGTCAGGTTCGAATAAGCAGGCTCTATTTCCTCGATCGAGCTGTCCAAGCTCTCATCGCTGTCCCTTGTGGTCTCCGCCCAGGATACCCGTTTGGAGCTCCTCGGGGACTCTTTCTTTTTGTCCTGCGTTGGGGTGGAATGCGATACTGGCGAGGGCGATCCCTTAGTAGGTGTCTGGGCACATTTATCCAGATAATGTTTGCGCAGAATGTATTCGCGCATGGAGTCTTGTGAGCTTCGTTTGGGGGGCGGCGGGGGCGGTATGGATTGATCATCGTCGTCCATGCGGGCGGGTCCTTGCTTATCGTTGTCCGCTTGCTCCAATTTCTTGAGTTCGTCCTCGTCGGCGGCGAGTGGCCAGGCGCCGAGTTTGTTCCGGATGAGGTGCGGCCGCGCGTGCGCCGCGCACAAGATGCGCTTGCGCACAAAGTCGTGGAACATAGTGAGCTCGGAACTTAACTCGCGGCGGACCAGCTGCTTGTGGCGCGAGGGAACGTTCGGGTCCCGTACCGCTAGGAGCGCCTGTTTGATACAAAATAATTAATATTAATTTAAAAAACGCTGCAACGCTTTAACGCTGCAAGTGTGATGGGAGCCTTTGCGCTTGGGACGTCCCAGTGCGGTAGTTTTATGTGACTGTTTGATTTGATTTTTGTATTTTTGACCATTTGTGTATTAAATTAATCCATTTATATGTACTTATGTTTATTTTGAATTATGTATTTGTAATGTTTTTTTTTATTTAAAAAAATATATTATGTGGGTAGGCCAAATGACCGAATTAACAGCGGAGCCCGCTCTAGTCCGCTCGGGTTGTCATTTGTATGAAAACACAGCCCATTCCCCTTCCTTCTAGTGACACCCAAACTTTTCAAAGAAATTAGAAATAGAAAATAGAGAGAAGAAAAGGTTCAAACCTAAGAAGTGCTCGTAAGTATGCATAACTTATTGTCAGCTCATACCTATACGTCTTCACCGAAGGGCACGAGCTTCCCTTGAATTAGCCGACCACTCCGGCTCGGTAAGGTCTAGCTATAGAGATTGGATGCTGCATATAGTGACCTGCGAGGCGAGCAGCGTGGCGGCGGCCTGCGCGGCGCCGGCGACGAGGCGCTCGTTGGGCCAGGGCACGGCGCTGGCGGCGGACGAGATGCTGGTGAGCGACTCGCTACGGTTGGCGCGCCGGGAGTCGCCCGGGCTGCTGCACGAGCAGGCGCGCCGCCGCCCCGGGGCCGTGCGCGGGGAACGCGATCCGCTGCCTTCTTCTAGGTGGTACGCCTGGGGAATTGGGTGTCAGAAATAAAACGCACATTCCTGCAGTGCAGTGATGCTTTAAACCGTCGTTTTAAGTTTCGTCAGCTCAAGACTAATTACAAAGAAAATAATTAAAAAGAAAGAAATCACCATTCTGCTTTTTAGATTTGTCAAGCATCCCGTATTGCAATATTCAGGATATGGCAGAAACTGGATTAGGCATTTGCACAATTTTAGCTCGGATGTAAAAACATCAGTCGCCCTTGAAAAATAGGCAACTGCGCCCTTAATTTAACGTATTATCCATTTGACGTTATTCGTTTATTTCCTATCCCTATACAAGGTGGCCCATTTAGAAGGGTCAGTTAGTATGGGTAACTCTGATGGAGGTATGTCAACCGCGTAACCCTAAAAGGACACAGCGGGTCTAGAGGTAACGATGCAGCGGATGAGTTGGCTCGTAGAGGCTCTAGCTTAACAGCATATGGACCCGAACCTATCATCCCTCTTCCCTTCAGGATGGTACGCACATTACTCAGAGAAACAACTAAAAATGAGCATGCCATTCTTTGGACAAACCAGGAAAAGTGTAGAAGCTGTCCTAGCCGTCCCCCAGTGCCAGGCTAGCCTTAGCTCAGGTCTTAACCTTGCTTCAGCTGAGCAAACCACGCTTACGATTGGTGACCGCAGCATTAACTGGTCATGGTTCCTTTAACAAACATATATATGTCTTATATAGGTGTTACCGACAGCCCCCTTTGCAGAGCCTGCTTGGAAGCAGAAGAAACGGCTGCTCACGTTCTCATGGAGTGCACGGGAGTAGCGGACTACAGGGCTAAACACCTCGGTCAAGCGAGGGACCGGAAAGTCCAGGGATAACCGGTAAAGTTAAGGGCTTACCAGGCTTCCTGGAGGAGTTGGGTTGGCTCGAATGACACTGTATTCCCACCCACATGCAAAAAAGGCGCATTAGACGGAGTTGCGGAAACCAGCCCGTTTAACAATTGACAATGGGTAACTCTGAAACTATAAGACACAGAAAGATTTGTTTTAGGAACTATGTCATCAATTTTAATGATAAGAAAAACTACATTCATAGTTTAGAAAAAAAACTCGCATTCAATACGGCCAATCGAACCCGGACGTATTAAAATTAAAAATACATTATTTTTATTTCGATATCGATTGTGTAGGTAGATAGCAGTAAATTTTACAATGGACTATGATACCTAAAACGATTAAATAGCCATGTATTTCTTATTTTTATTTATTTTTTCTTCAATTCGACCGGGTTCGATTCCCGAACAGAGTATGAGTTTTTTTATATGTGAATGTAGTTTTTGTTGCCACTAAAATCGATGATCATGGTTTCTTAGAACAGATCTTTCTATGTCTTATAGTTTCAGAATTACCCATACTGATACTGACCCATCTAAATGGGCTACTCTGTATAATTTAATTACTCTTTAACTAAATAAAGAAAACAACGACCCCAACAGAAGTTATATTTAAGTATTTATATTAATTTAAAAAAACTCCTATCATAATCATCATTGATACTTACATGGTTGAGGGATCTGGTGAGCAAGCATATGGCCGCGACCAGCGTGCCGAATGTGAGCTGCGGGAATGGTTCGTAGGTGATCTTGGGGGCGCCGAAGTGGAGTTCCACTAACGGCTGCCAGCGCTCCAGGTCCAGCCCGGGGTCCGCCAGCAGGGACAACAGGTCCGGACTGAACGCCAGGAGGCACAGCGTCGCCATGTGCAGGATTTCGAGAGTTCTGGAAACGTTACATCTCCAACTTATAGTTTTTATTTGGGTCTGTTTTAAATTAAACAGTTTCTATTCTAACGCTTCACCGCGCGATTTCATTCTATTGCAACTTAAAAAAAAATATATGAACACTACACTTTCGTAAGCGCACATGTTTTAGTGTCAAAAATAAATAGGCGATAAAGAAATTAATTGAAGTGAATTGAAGTTGAAATAAATTGAAATTGAGTGATAGTGTGTGAAGTGTGTATCTTGTGGTTCAGTTATGTGACTAATGTCAATGAGTGAAAAAAAAAAACATTCTAAAATACACTAATTTTGTTGTAACATCACCCACCCACGCACGACCCAAAAATGATCCACGATCCTTTATTTTAAATTAAATGAATATTTGTCTCATTTCATTCACACAAAAAAACCTCATACCTATGCAATACTGGAGCCTGGTTAGCAGCTTCTTCACTGTTCTGCAGACTGGGATCCGACGTCCGACGCGCGCGCATCATTAGCGTCACGCATTGGTATAAACATGAGCTTATACTTCGCTGTGAAACAATTATATCCAATTTGATCTCAAAAGACATCGTAAAATGATCAATACTATGGAAATATCTATAATTAAATATGGATTTTCAAACGATCCAGGCAATCTGGGCAAAACATCAGATTAAAAATAATAATATTCTTGTTGACCTGAATACATATCGCAGGGAGATTCAAACGGGTTTGACGCAGAATGTGCACTTCGCAAAATGAGCACTCGACGAAAAATGTGCATTTCGCAGTTGGTGCACTTCTCACAAGCGGCAGTTCTCATAATGTGCACTTCGGAAAATGAGCACTTTTTCTAGGGTATGACTTTTTCAATGGTTAGTCCCAAAATAAAAACGATATTATTTGAATTTAAAATAAAATAAACACTTTTACAAAGTAATCATTTATTTAAAAAATATTAATCAAGGCTAAGTTTCGTTCGTCAGATAAATATTTCTATATATTATTTGTAGATATGTACTTTAAACGTAATGAAATTAAAAAGTAAGGAAAATTAAGGAAGTAAAAATCGCGGTTGTTAATATGATTATTGCAACATAGTCGAAATATCGTTAAGCTCATTAAAAATCTTATTTTAAATCAAAATCGTGGTAATAACCCGGTAGATATGTGTGTTAAGTAAAAAATTATTATAAAAATAAAAACATTTTGCATTATTTTACTTCTTAGTCTAGTTCAAGTAATAGAGTAAAGAATCACATTATTATAAACTTGTAAATACAAATAAGGGTAGGTGTAAAGGTAGTAGGGTAGGTGTTAGGGTAAGTGTAGGGTAGATGTTGGGTAGGTGTAGAGTAGGGTAGAGGTAGGAAAAATGGCAGGACAATATTTTTCATTTGATTTGAGTAGATAGTATGTAAAGAGTCCATAATGTAAGAATAGGATTTTTGTTTTTGACGTTGATCTGCCCGCGCGACGACGCCGGGGCGGGCCGATAGAAATATTTATCTGACGATCAAAACTTAGTCTTGATTAATATTTTTTAAACAAATGATAATTTTGTAAGTGTTTATTTTATTTTAAATACAAATCATATCGTTTTTATTTTGGGACTAACCATTGAAAAGTGCGCATTTTGCGAAGAGCACATTTTACGAAGTGTACATTCTGCGTCAAACCCAAATGAATGATGCCACTAAAAAAAAAACAATGTGCAAACTTACCATTATACCAATCAAAGAATTTATATTCTGCAGCCTCCACCGAGCTTCAAATTCGACTAACTGTACAACCAGATTCAAAGTAGACGCACACAAGTTCAGCGAGTCTAGATTCGCGATCTGCCGCGGCATCAACACAGCTTCTATCAAGTGCTCCAAGTGCACGCCGACGAAAGTGATCGCATCGCTCGCGAAGAACTGTCCATGCTTCATCACCATCATCGATATGAAGTCCAAACTGTAAGAATACACCTTCCACCATTCCTCAGATTTCCATACCAGGGCTCCGCCTTTAGGATCGATTTTCGGCGGCAATAACTGCAGCCACAAGAACTGATCTACGTCGCTAAATAACAAGTCTTTTGAGAATGGTCCTCTAGCGTACGCAGTGAGACATCGCAACGCCGCCAGTGACGTTTGATAGTGACGACGGTTTTGCAAACAGATCTGTAAGCAGCTAAGCAGTTTGTTGATAAAGTGACTCGTCTGGAACCATTGCGACAACCCGGAGAACAGATCGTCGTACAATTCCAAGCATTGTTCTAACATTGCTAACGACAGCACAACTAGAGGAATATCTTCCCGAACGTGGAGGCCATTCGTCTGTGGTTCAATTTTGGGTTCTTCTTTAATGAAATCAAATAGCTTCTCTAGTTCCAAACTGTTGATATTCGTTACGGATCTGATAATGCTTTGAGCTGTAATACTGCTCGCTTTGATCTCATAATCTAAGCTACTGATTGCGACGGTTCCTATTGAAAGTATGGCACGGATAGCTCGGGGGTGCAGACATTCGTAGACTATGGCCGTGTTTGTCAGTAAGTTATCAATTTGTTTTGCGCTAGCCTTTCTATTGTCAAAACAATCGTCTTTCCAATTCGCGAGCATAATGACGTATAGTTCTGCTAGAATCACAATCAGTCGACTATCTTTGTGATCATCGAGTTCGTTCAGAAGGGCGGCCATGCAAGGCGCGACCATCTTGGCTTTGTGAGCGATGTTCAGGCTAATGGGCATACATTTGTAAAAGATCGTCGTGAAATCTTTCCAAGAAGTCAGTAACCCCAACCAAACCGGAACTTTATCTACCACTTCTGTCTGTTCGTCTCTACCTTCGAAAGAGTAAACGTAATTTATCCAATTATCTAAATGTTTCTTATTCACATCGAAAAATTGTTCAAGCATATCTTTCAGGTTGGGATCGAGGTTTTCTCGAGAAGCAAACAATTCAATGCCAAGGACGTTGAATATTTGCGTATAAGTTCGCAAGCCAGGTTGGATTTCGCTAAACAATGGACTTGTCATGTGTTCCCAGAATTTAGGATTTTCTCGGAGTTTTTGCACTAATATTTGCATGTTGTTTTTCCATAAGGCGTGGAACAGGCTCATCATGCAGCCTAGTAGTGGACTGTGAAGTAATTTGGCATCCTAAAACAAAGTTATAAACATTAAGAAACAAAGAACCTAGCACAGAACCCTGTAGAATTCCAACAGTTACTGGCAAATATTACGTTACTTACAGTTTTTACAGTCCCCAAATAATCAGCCATATACCCCAAAATACCTTCGAAACTGTTATCAGTTTCGAGCTCCTTATCCTTCTCACTCTTTTCCTTGCCATTCTCTTCTTGCTTCGCCTTTACGTGATTCATCATAAAGAATGCTTCGGTCAAGCCAGGTTGTTTGCCAATACAGGTAGCAACGAATTCAAGGATCGCTATTTTTAGATCAATGGTTTCGTACTCGTCCCGTAAACGGTCGAGGAACATCACTCGAACTTGATAAGCGGTCATGTCTAAAGTCGCAAAGAGGGACATTTGAAAGTCCTGAAAGTTATTATAAATGCAAATTAAATAAATTAATTCAATATTTAGGTACCCAATTGTGTTTTACAAAGTATCTTTCGAAATATTTATTTTAATTTGAATACTACATAAAACACAAACAATATGCACATTCTAGCACCTTCGTCATAACCCGAAGGTGATAATAGCTTCTCGTACTGATTCCTCACATGTAAGACATAAACAGGTGACAGGAAATAAGGAAATAATAGTTAAATAATCTGCATGTTTTAAGCTTACCTCAGCAAATCTTTTCAGTAGACGACAGCTCAACACGGGCAAATTCTTATTGAATGCATGATTGATGAAGCTAGCAACCTTCGGTACTACTTTCAAAGAGTCACTTTGTTTATTTTGAGCAAAGATCAAATGTTCTAATGGCGTTATCTCACTTCTCTCGCAGACTAACGGCTTGAGTCGTAACGCGAACATTACTATCGCTACGCAGCGTTGTATGGTTGATAGGAATTGCGAGCCAGTACCGGATATCCAGTTGGTTTCGTCGTGGATCAAACGTTCTAGCTGATTATTGCCTAAAATAAACATAAATACTCGTATGTAGCAGCGTAAATTTGCTAATTGTTCGTAAAGCGGTTTAACTTTAGAAGAGGCTTTTATTTTCACAAAATAAAGTCACGTTACTATTTCTAATCAAGCACGATACAAAAGTTTAAAACTTACCGACAGCAATGATCTTCAACAACTCCACTGAATTTTCCGTATACAACAAGCTGTAAATGCATGTCTTTTTCAGCAGCTGCACATTTTGGCTATTATCTTTGCTCCGCTGTAGCACCAGCGTGAGAAATGTTGCGCAGCGCTTGATTAGCTCGCGGCGCTTGCTCGTGTCGCCGTAGCGCCAACCGTACACGTTGGGGAACACTTCGCGAAGGGTTAGCACGAGCCCAGGGAGGATAATATCAGAAGTGACGCGTTCGTCTGATGAAGACTGGAAGGGAATAGTAAATTTGATGATGTTGATAAAAAAGGAAGAGTAAATTATCGGTGTAGGTAATCTCGAAAAAGGCGAATATAATGACGATCTAGCTAATATCAAAAGTTTTGTAATGTAAAATTGGATATTAAATGTTTTGGACATCGTTATCATACAAGTCAAAGTTGAGCCATGACATGGTTTTAAAAAAAAAACCTCAGACAGACGGACGGAGATGGAGTGATCTTATAAGGGTTTCATTTTTCCTTATAGGTACGAAACCCTAAAAACTTAATAAATTGATCTTCCTCTATGAGCAACTCGTTTAAAAATCTTTTAAAAACATCATTGTTGTAATCATACCTCATGAAAAGCGCACAGCAAGTCAATGTAAGCGCTCAAGAAGTCGTACGTGCCGCTCGGTTGCTCGATATTTACAAGGTAGGAGCCGACTGCTGCTGATTCGAATGACGCTCCATTCGCATACTCAATGTGCGTCAAGTTGTGGTTTATAATACGTGGGAGGAGTCCAGTGTTTATTAACCTGAAAAGAAATAAAAATCTTGGTCAGTATATTTAGAAATACGCGCCTCATTAATATTTTTAGAAAAGTTTGTTTGACCACGATTTGATAGAATTGCCACTTTCTTGCAAGTTTCTTTGCTTTTATAACTTACTTTTTCACTAAATAAACTGCTTACCTCAAATGTATTTCCTTAGTAAATGCAGGAATCAAAGCGGTACAAACATCAAGACATTCAACAAATAATGGCAAAGGCGGTGCTTCAGCTCTCATGAACCTCACAAGTACATCAAAAACTCCCTCACTAGCCGAGATCAAACTCTTTGGTATCTCTCTGTCTTCCACTAAGGCTTTTAACACGCCTTTTAGAACTTGCGTCCCTTCGTAAACTCTTTGTAACGTGTCGCTGATGTTCTGATGATGCTGTTTTCTGTCTAAAGCCTTTTCGATTTCACTATTAAGGATTGTCCAATAAGAATACGGTGTACGGAAATGAATCATTGTTCCTTCTTTTCTTTCCATGATGGTAGCTTTGGAGCCAGCTTCGATGCGGTAGGATGGATCGGCAAGTGGCCAATATTCGCGACCTACTATTGCGTCGTCCGATTGTACTGCCATTATAGGAACTGAATTGGGATTGTATATCTCTGTGTATACTGGTAGGCATTTTAATTCAGCTATTAGCTAAAATAAAAATAGATTAAAAATAAAATTGAAAAAGAGAAAAAAACATTTTTTCTTTAATTTAAAAGGGTCACATCGATAAAAATCATAACTCCGAGAAAACTAAATATTACAAAAACCTGGTTGGTAAAATTTTGTAGAACTGAACAATTTTATAAAAAATAATAATAATTTAGGTTAATTGTAGTACCAGATAGCAAATGCTAAAACCAGCCGTTATTTGCTTGATATATTTTATGTTCTCAAAGTCGCGATTTTTTTTAATGAAGTGGCGCTAGTGTTCAAGGTCATTGGCGTAGGGGATCTCCTTAAGAATATACTTACATTTCTAACATTACTCTTCCCACTTTGAGACAAGCCCGCAGCCAGAATCGAGAGCGCGCTGAAATTGTACGGGAAATATTCTAACGCGGTATTCCACAAGGACACCACTCCACAGCTGTCTTCCTGCTGATGCAGCTGCCAGAACTCACTCGCTATTTCCTGGGAGCAGAGCAAGTCTGAGCACAGTTGCATCACACCCGCTTGGTGACTAATTGTGCCATCTCCATCAAACTTATCACAGAGATCGTTTAGCAGTCGGAATACTCTTTTTCGGGCTACAAGAGCACATTTTGATTTGTCCTGTATTAAAAGAATTAAATATAATAGATATGATGATGATGATGATATATATAGTTTATGACTTAAGAGGTGAAACTAGGTAACAAAACAATGATAATACCAAAAAGGTCCCAAAACAGAACCTTGAAGGGCACACAAAATATATTTCAAAACTTACAGAAAATACAGAGTTGTTGAGCATTTGTTGCAAGAATTCAAAGACCCGCAAACGTAATGCCGTAGCTCCATAATGTTGGTATTGACTTTCAAATAACTTCATGTGCTGTTCACTCTGTAACACAGTCAAAAGCCTTTAAAATCATAAATTTTAATTGCTACTATTTAAAAAAGATACCTGTTATGCATTTGAAATAAGCCATGTTATGCTTTATAAAAGGTAACAAACAGTGTATACAGACTTTTAGTGTGAGTAACATCCAGGCTAGAAGCATAGCACTGTGCTCAGAGTTTTTCTGCAGTTTCGTGAGTTCATATTCCACTGATTCTTTTGTTGCTTCAATCCATGAAGACAGATTCTTGCTAAATCATGAAGTAAACATAAATATAGGTAAGTAATTTATTTCAATTGTCAAATTTACTAGATTTTTTTTGGTAAGTGTTTGTTAGAATGTCAGTGTTTAATGTAGTCAATGTAGATTAGCTTGTACTGTGGGTGCAGACAGCTGATTTACAGTACTTAAATAGATAAATACATACATATATAGATAAACAACATCCAGACATAAAGCAAACACAAGTGCTCATCACACGAATGTTTGCCCTGGGCGGGATTCGAACCCTCGACCCTATGCTTCGTAGGCAGGCGTACTACCAACTAGGCTACGGAGCCGTCAAACAATAAAAAAATAAGATCTTGGCTAATGCAGCACACTTTTTGCTTCACAAAAGCACTTTTTGACCATAAAATTGAATTATGCTGGAATTGTAATAGTTTGCAAGTAAATGGACATATTATGCAAGATTTAAACTTAGGCTAGACATGTGCAACTTCAGACACAACTATTCAGTAATCATACTAACATTTTTGTGTTTACCACATCTATTGCAAATAAATATCTTTATCTATGTGAATTTCAGACCTTAAAAAATTTACTTACATTTTAGTATTATCTACAATGACCATAAACAAACACACTTCTATATACATGATTCTCATACATGACTCTTTATGTCTCTCCTCAAGTAATTCTTGGTATCCTTGATTTTTCCCAAAATTATGCTTCCTGAATAAGCCAAACAATTTGATAAAATCTGTCTCGGTAAACAAACTTTCATTGGAAATGAGGAGCAGGTTTTGTAATATTGCTAATTGTTCTCTTAAGTTTGACTCTGCCCATTCTTGTCTTACTGCTTCACTCCCAAAGTCACTCTGGATCTTTCTAGAAGGAGGAGTGGCTAATAGCAGCTTTTCCAGTTGATTAATAAGAGATCTCTTTATATTTTCCAAACCAATTTGGGATATAATATTTTCAAATTGTTCATGATACTTGTGGTTTGTGTTATCTTTGAATTGGATCATGTAATGCAATAATTTAAGTAAGAACAGTCTTTCTGAGAGGTAGAAGCTCCATACGTTGGGTAAGAGAAATGTGGGTCTAGTATCAACAAAAGCCACATTTCTAAGAGCACTTGCAGGTGTGCCATAGGATATATCACAGAGATAGTGCTTAATTATTTCCCATATTTGAAAACAGTCAACATCCTGAAATGTAAACACAAATATTCTTTTTAAGGACTAAAAGATTCTGACTTATACAAGGGGCTAGTCAAGCCGGTCACATGCCTGCCTAAGCTTCCATGCTAACAAGATTTAAATAAAACCTAATTGACGGCAGGATCTTTAAAATTTACAAAACTTAATAATAATGCAAGTAAATAGGTACTTTATCATCAACAGCTCATATACGTCCCAAGGATTTAAATATTTTTGATAGTATGGGAACCTGCTGGACTAGCCATTTCAATGTAATTTTTTAAAGATATGAAATTCAAATGTCATCAATGAAATCGCTTTTTAAATATACTTACAATATAATGCTGCAATGTCTGAACAACGCTTAGAAGCTTTGTCTGGTTAGAGTATTTTGATTGCAACTGGGAGTATGCTTCAGTTTTGAGCGGTTTGTAACTGCCGAGCCCTTCGCGTAGACCCTCGGTTACCTCCCGACTTCCGAGTACTTTCGCCGCCTCCTCCTTCGTGAGACTTTCCGACGTTACCCATTTCCACAACCGCTTCCAATAGCTGAATAAACGACAGAACAGGTTAAATATAAATGATTCGGTATCTGACTGAAAATGTAGATTTTCCTTACCTTACGCTATTAGCCATGATAGTGGATGTTATTGTGTGTGCAGTGCGTTAATGTTATTTAATTAAAGTAGTAACCATAAATTCACAAACTATTTACAGACTCATTTTTAGGTTACAATTTAAACGAACGAACGAACGACCGACGGGGAGGGAACTGTCGTCTCGTCGGGTCGGGAACTGTCAAAAATACCAAACCAAGCTTTTATTTTTTTAAAGCAACATTTACAATCGCATTTACAAGTGATAACTTTAATATGTCTATGTACTTATATTGAATTTTTAATATCAGTTACAATTTGCTTAATTGGCTTTTTCTCGTCCCATTTGCTTGCTCTTTTTGCCCGCCGCCGTTACCCGCAGAAGAGAGTCGCAAGTGAGAGCTAAAAATCCGTATTCCCGTTCTCGTAAATCAAGCTTGAAAAAAAAAAACAAATAAAGTATTCGCCCTGCGTTCCGAGATGCGCTGAAATCGATTAAAGCAATCGCGTTCCGAATTACTGTCAGCTGTCAAAACTCATACGTTTTTTTGCTTTTCTGATCGCTGACAGTGCTGAAAGTCTGATTCGGAATGCGCCCTCGGTCTCACACACACACACACAGAATAGATTCTTGGCGGGAAACTCAAGTAGAACGGACTTATAAAATTTTGCTCCAACTTAATTTAAAGTTTTCTTCTTTAATTATTCTGTTTATGTGTGTAAATAATAGTGTAAATAGTAGTGATTAAGTGCGGAATGGATGGTAATGAGGGGATTGAGGGTGCGGCCCTCAACTCCGAAATAAATAAGCGAAAAAGACATGAGGGAAAGGACCCTAGCGGCGGCGGGGATGAGCAAAACTCTTACCTACCGTATTATAAACTGAACTATAAAAGACTCTACCCAGAAAATTCAGTCAATGTTGAATTCAAAGTATATGTTCAAGGTATAGGCACAGAGAAAATTGGAAATAAAAGTCCAATATATTTAAACCATATATTTACTACCTCTCCAGATGTAAAAGGCGTGACAGCGATTCACAGGGTGAACGCTAATAAAATTGTACTTGTGTTCAAGCAGTGTAATACAGCAAATAACTTTCTTAATAATGTGGATTTTCTTCAGAAGCACAATTTGAGGGCTTTTATCCCGGCAGCGCAAATTGAAAAGACGGGCATCATCCGATTCGTACCTGCGCACATATCAAATAAAGAATTATACACCAAATTATCATCGCGTTATGAAATTGTTGCTATCAGAAGATTTATGAAAAAGGTCAATAACGAAAAAGTGCCATTGCAAACAGTCAGTATAACTTTTCTCTCTAATGTTTTGCCTGATTCAGTTAAATATGATTTATTCTCGTATCGTGTATTCGAATACATTCCACCGTTGCAGCAGTGCTATCGGTGCTTAAAAGAAGTTCGAACATTTTTGTATGGAGACTGGCCTACCTAAAGTTGCAAGTACATAAAAAGTGACATTTTGGTGTACATATATGAAACATATGCCAATCGATAGATAAAATTATTACAAACAACAAATACTCTTTGACAAAATGTCGTACATGATATACTTTCTGAGTTATTTTGATTTGAAAACATAAACATAGTTAAAATAAAATCTCCATTTAAATTGATTTAAAGATAAAAATGTATCAACATTTAAAGCATCCCACGTCACTACTAGTATTAATTTTGATTTTCGTGATAATAAAATAATGGGATAAGGTATAAATAATAATAATAGGATATCATAATAAGTTATTTATTTATTATTTTTATGATTTAGTCATAATTAACTAAATATGAAATAAAGTAGAATTCTTTAAAAATGATAGATAGCACATTACATGGAAACGGGATATTTAGGTAGGTGATATTTTTTGTACATAAACATACATTTACTATAATTTGCATAAGATTTTTAGCATTATTACCCATTTCACAATTGTAATCTATATGTAAATTATGTTGGAGTCAGTTGATTTTTTAAAAACACATCAATCTTTTTGTATATGTCGTCTTATGGCCAAGCTCAGGCATTTCGTCTTCCCAGTCAGACATATTTAGGCACTTCAGTAGAACTTACTTCAAATAAAACCACACTTTTAAATAACGGTAATAAAACTCTAGTCAATCAAAATCACTAACAAAATAATTGAGACACTGAATAACACAAGTGAACCGTTCGAGCGACTCCAATAGACTGCCTCTGTACACTCCGCTCCACTGCCATGCGTCGACCGGAGTGGTAGGGGTGGTAGGGTAGGGATGACTCGTTCCGAACCATGTTGCGTCACGTGGTCTAACGCAAATGAAGTTAATGCTGCTCGGTACCGATGTAGTCATTTGAGCAACTTATTTCCTCGACGCCGTCACGGCCTTCCTGACAAACGCACGTCCTCGGGCGTAAATCTGAAAAAATGAAATATCATTACAAGGCCAATACATATCGCATCATGAATCTCTTAATATCTCACACTTTACTGTCCACTGCACTCGTTACAGCTCTGCCCGTCAATCTGGGGACCAGCAGTCATATATACTGTGGCAGGCCAGATGATTGCAGCCAACCAACGAGTATGCAGCTTATCACTAACATTCGGCTAGTCCTTAAATAAAACTACCGAAATGTTTCCATTACTCACATAGTTTTACAACTCTCACACCTACATTCGGCTAGTCCCGGAGACTACCGGAATGTATATCCACAGTAGTTTCACCAACAACAACTTCAGCCACATCATCATCACTACTATCACCTGGATCAACTCGACTCATACTGTCACTGTGATTGTTGTTGCACTCCGCCGTCACGGTCTCAAGTTCATTCAGAGCTTCTTCACAAAGAACTTCAGCTACTTCAGTCAACCCTGCCCTGCCCTTTGGTACCTCACGCAAGCTTTCATGAGGATATTTGTATGTCCTGTTAGATCCATCAACATGTTGCAGTTCATAACGGTCATTATTTAAAAATTTTGTAATTTTGAACGGTCCTCTAAATTTTCGAGCTAGTTTTGTTTGGTTTCGTTCGCAACACTTAAGGAACACAAAATCACCAACATTGAAAGATTTTACACGAGCTTTACCTTTATCGAAGCGAGCCTTTTCAGACCGAGCTAGGGTGTCAATATTATCAGCCGCAATTTGTCTATTTTCATCTAAAGAATCTCTACTTTTAGTTGTACCCACATTAAACAATACTTTTGCAATTCCTAAAGGTTGACTCATTATTCCAAACATTAATTCTGTTGGCGTAAAACCCGTTACTCTACATCTAGTAGAGTTAAGGACAAGTTGAATATCTCCAAGTTCGTCTCTCCAAACACCATTGGAGCTACTCTCTACTATAGTAAGCAAGTTTTTCAAAGTTTGCATAATTCGTTCAACCTGTCCATTTCCTCTACTAGCTGCAGTAGCTATAAGATGTAAGTGGATGTTATGTTCTGCACAAAAAGCCTTAAACTCATTACTTATAAAACATCGACCCTGATCCGCGATAATCCGTTTAGGGGCACCAAACAATTGAACTGCGTATTTGATAGCTTCTACAGCGCTTTTAGAATCCAAGTTATACGTGTGTTTTAACAGAACATATTTAGTGAAGGCGTCAACCATTACAAAAGCGTACTCTTTCTTTTGGCTTTTCCCACTAAGCTTCCCGCTGATGTCAATGTGCACAGTGTGCCAGGGAATCGATACTTTGGGAATTGGATGTAGTTGAATTTGTTGAGCTCCCGAAGTTCCTTTACATGTCTTACAAACAACACAAGCATCTATAAACTTTTTGACAACTTTCGACATGTTGGGAAACCAGTATGATTCGTAAAGTTTATCCAACGTTTTTTCGTAACCCAAATGTTTAAGTTCGGAATGAACGTGGCTAACGAGAGACCAGACCAAAGATCGAGGAACCACGCGGAGCCAAGAATCACGTTTGTGGCGCTGAATTTTGCGATACAATACACCTTTACGCACATCATATGATTGCGCTATATCGGGGGAAAGATCACCATTGCTCCACTTCAGTACAGTATCACAAATCTCAACGTCACGTTGTTGTTCTACAGAGAGCCAATCATGATGCAGATTAACAGTTTGTACAACCTTCACACGATTTTCTTCAAAAGGTATTGTAGAGTTTCGGGACAAGTAATCGGCATGTGACATGTTTCGGCCTTCTCTATACTCAATCTCAAAATCATAACATTGCAATATAGCCCACCAGCGGTGAACACGTGGCGTGAGATCACGTTTTGTGCTCGAAGATTTAAGTGCTTTGCAATCTGTACGTACTATAAAGTGACGACCATATAAATAATGTCTGAAATTCTCTACGGCTCGAACAACTGCTAGTGTTTCGAGCTCGTAGGAATGATATCGCGATTCTGCCTCACTAGCACGGCGACTAAAATAAGCAATAACATGAGGGGATTTATTATGGCGTTGAATAAGCACAGCTCCGTACCCTTGCGAACTGGCATCGGTGTGAAGCTCTACATCTTTTTCGGGGTCAAAAATGGTTAAAACTGGTTCTGAAGTTAATATTTCTATTACGCGTTTATGAACCTCTGCATGCTTCTCTGTCCATTTTATCTCTCCTTTTTGTTGTACTAGAGGGTAGAGTGGTGCCATAATCGTAGAAAAATTTGGGATAAACTGTCGAAAATAAGACGCAAGACCAACAAACTGACGAACTTGGGTAGCTGTTCTGGGTACAGGGCTATTTACTAAAGCTTGAATCTTGTCTGGATTGGGTCTTATTTCTCCTGACTTAATGACAAAACCTAAGTAAGTGACTTGTGTTTTCAAAAAGCTACACTTTTTCATGTTAAGTGAGAAACCTGCATCAGTAAGAGATTGAAGAACAAGATTTAATCGCTCTATACCTTCAGCAATGGTCGATGAAGGAATTAGTACATCGTCCATATAAACTTGGGCAAAATCACAATTTTTAAGAGCTTTCTGAATGCATCTTTGAAAAACTGAAGGTGCGTTTTTAAGGCCAAATGGCATGGCAACAAATTCGTACTGCCCGTCAGGTGTGACAAAGGCAGTACGTTGAATGGATTCTGATTCTATTGGTATGCAGTGGAATCCGGAAGTCATGTCCAAAGACGTAAAATAGTTTGCCCCGTGTAAACGGTCTATTTGATCTGCAATTCGAGGTAATGGAAAATTGTCAGACCGGGTATTTGAATTTAATTCTCTATAATCTACTACCAAACGAGGGGAACCATCTTTTTTACTAACCAGAAGTATCGGACTTGCAAAGGGTGAATCACTTTCACGTATGATACCAGCATCGAGAAGTTCAGCAATTTTATCCTTCACGATCTGCCTTTCAGAAGCCGATAATCTGTAAGGACGCCTTTGAACGGTTTTATTTGGATCAATGAGTTCGATTTTTAGTTCACCAGTGTTAACTCTCTTGGTTGGTACACTATCAACAAAACTATCAGAGTAGTTTGAAATCAAGTTAAGAAGTTCTATTTTATCATTACCTTCGACATCAGTATCGATGTTAGCAGTGAATCGATTAGAAGACGCGTTACATAATTGCGTAAACTTAGATTGAAAAAACGAAACCCCTGCCTCATTTATTCGCACACTAATACCCTTTTCAACGATATCACGTCCCAACAAAATAGGCTCAATCAAACAATCATCACTCACAATATGGAACATTATCTCTAAGGTTACTTCCTGCACGCTAATAACACACAATATTTGTTCCGTACATGAAATGTCTACATTGCCTATACCAGTCAACACAATATTTTCATGAAAATGTGTACCCTTCATGTATTGAGAAAAACTTTTTTTAACTAGTGAACATTCAGACCCGGAATCGAAAATAAAATTACATTTGGTACCTGTTACATGCAGCTCACCAGTGACAGCTTGCTTACCACAAAGCTTTACTTCCTTCTTCGTCGATCCTTGTTTTTCCTTAGCAGCAGGGCATACGGTGGAGACATGACCAGGCTTTCCGCAGCTGTAGCAGGTGATGGGTCGCTTCTCATCTGGGCGGTACGATATTTTTTTCTGCATCTGTGAATGAACTTCAAGACGGGGGTTGGGACAGTTAACAATCTTATGTCCAGTTTCACCACAACGATGGCATGATCCCGTAAAGACACGAAATTCACTGTAACGTGGGCGTTTAGATTCAATCCGACTGTCACTATCTTCGCCTCTTCTTTTTGTTAAAGACAAACCTCTCAGGACGTGACATAATTTTGATTTAGTCGTTATTGTGTAGCAATTTAACTCGCGACGAATGTTCATGTCGCAATTACACAATATTGAAATAGCAAAGCCAGTAATGACGGACTCTGAAAACTTGACGTTTGGAATAGCTTCAATAAGTTGCCACAAACGCATTGCAGCATCGGCCGCAGTCTCTTTTGCTTCTATTTGAAATTTAATGACACGGTCAAAATAATCCTGCATTAACATGGGCTTCGAAAACTTCGCCAAAAGAAACTCCTTGATGCTATCCCAAGTAAAACTGTCTGCGTTTATCATAGTTAGACAAGAAGCAGCTTTGCCTCGCAATGCATCTGATAAAGCAAGTAATAAATCGGTACCTTCAAGTTTCCTATGATTTATGATAACCTCGTTCACTTTACACCAACCTTCGATGTTAGCTCCAGCATCGTCAGGATCAAATCTGATAAGTTTTGTCACTACGGCAGATGTCGACGTTTGTGGCTGGATATTTGTCATCATGTTTCTTAAAAGCCTCAAGAAAACCTCTGCCTCACTTTCTGTTGATTCATTTTTTCTTTCAGGATTCTTCTTGGTACGGGCCACTTCTGATGTCGTCTTATGGCCAAGCTCAGGCATTTCGTCTTCCCAGTCAGACATATTTAGGCACTTCAGTAGAACTTACTTCAAATAAAACCACACTTTTAAATAACGGTAATAAAACTCTAGTCAATCAAAATCACTAACAAAATAATTGAGACACTGAATAACACAAGTGAACCGTTCGAGCGACTCCAATAGACTGCCTCTGTACACTCCGCTCCACTGCCATGCGTCGACCGGAGTGGTAGGGGTGGTAGGGTAGGGATGACTCGTTCCGAACCATGTTGCGTCACGTGGTCTAACGCAAATGAAGTTAATGCTGCTCGGTACCGATGTAGTCATTTGAGCAACTTATTTCCTCGACGCCGTCATATATAATAATATACTTATGTAAGTCAGATTTACCTTTTCCTAGCATTTAAGTTTGATTAAAAACAGAATTATATAATTCTTCTTTTCGGTTTTTGCTGTTATAGGTGAAGTGTACGGGGCTGTATTCACTAGGATAAAAAATACGAAAAAGGTTACATAAATAAAAAGATATTTCAAAGTACGCACATGATATGGATGGACTTATGAATCCGACTGACTGTACGTACACATTTATTTTATTTGTAAGTATTATTATTATTTTATACATTTGACTGTCGTGATATTTTGTACATACATACTTGCTTAAACCAGCTGATTTTGTAAATACACATGCAGTGATTTGTACTTTGATAAACAATACTAACTCATAACTTGATGCAAAGCAAGTAAAAAAGGATGTATAATTAAACTTATCACAATACAACATGCTGATCGATATCAGATCCCGTTTTTATGTGATGTGCTATCATTTTACTTTATTTAATATTTAGTTATAACTAAATCATAAAAAAAAACTTATTATGATATACTTATTATCCCATTATTTTATTATCACGAGAATCCAATTTAATACCAGTAGTGACGTGGGATGCTTTAAAATGTTAAGTTTGTACCTTTAAATCAATTTAAAAGGAGATTTTATTTTAATCATTTTTATATTTTCAAACCGAAATAACTCGGAAAGTATATCATTTACGACATTTTGTCAAAGAGTATTTGTTGTTTATAATAATTTTATCTATCAATTGGCATATGTTTTATAGATGTACACCAAAATGTCACTTTTTATGTACTTGCAACTTTAGGTAGGCCAAAGAGGTTCGATGCTCTTTAATCACTCGGCTAAAGTTTGTAACGGAAAGCAACGATGCAGCTGCTGCGGCGGTGAGCATTCCTACAGAGATTGTGATAAGCCAAGCCAATTAAATTGTGCTAACTGTAGTGGCCCACATTTGGCAATATCGAAATTATGTCCCATTAAAATGAAGAAAATTGAAGAAAAAAAGACTAAAATTTCTTATGCAAGTGTTGCTAGCACTAAAAAGACGACTTATGACGAATTTCCTACTTTGCCAAATAAACCATTAAAGCCTGCATATAATTTCAACCCTGTAAATAAATCCACTGTAAATAATCCTTCCACAAAAAATGTAAATACTTTACCTGTACAAAATGTAAATAGAGAGGCCCCTCCTAAAATGGAGGATCTAAAATCCATATTATTATCAAGCAACGACCTCACAATAGCTATTGTCCGTTGTTTGGTATCATTGGCTAACAGTGGTGATGGTACAAACATTACTACAAAATCCATTAAAGAAATGCTTTTTAAATCTCTTAGTTAATGGATTCTACGCCTACCACACAATCACAGTTACGTGTTGCACACTACAACATCCAGAGTGCTCATAGTAAAAAGCCATGCCATCAAAAACATAACTTGTAAAAAAACCAAGTCTCGCACGCAACTTAGTCTACCGTAAAAAGTTGTGAGATCCATGTAATACCAAGTCGGTTAATTTATTCAGTCCCTACTTAAGAGTCCTTCTGTCTTAAGTTATTACGTAATTAGCTCACCTAACAACATCTTATAGTGACCAGATCAATATTAAAAATCTCTTATGTTTTAAATAAATACATAGATTGACCTGGCAATCGCATGAAAACACAATGTATCTCACAAGTAATACATTATTATATTAAATTTGATTGTTTAGTGCGATTGCCAAGTCAATCTATGTATTTATCGCATGAAAACATAATGTATCTCACAATTAATACATTATTATATTAAATTTGATTGTTTAGTGCGATTGCCAAGTCAATCTATGTATTTATTTAAAACATAAGAGATTTTTTATATTGATCTGGTCACTATAAGATGTTGTTAGGTGAGCTAATTACGTAATAACTTAAGACAGAAGGACTCTTAAGTAGGGACTGAATAAATTAACCGACTTGGTATTACATGGATCTCACAACTTTTTACGGTAGACTAAGTTGCGTGCGAGACTTGGTTTTTTTACAAGTTATGTTTTTGATGGCATCTCATTTCTTTTTGTAGATCGCATGAAAACACAATGTAAAAATGCACACCTACGCTCCACCGACCCTACACCTAACCTACACCTACCCTATACCTACCCTATACCTACCCTACACCTATCCAACACCTATCCAACACCTACCCTACACCTACCCTACACCTACCCTACACCTACCCTGCACTTCTTATTCAATTATATTCCATTATACAGGTACACTGATTCATTTACTGCAAATGTAACTTTGTAATCCTATATAATGCCCCAAGATTTATATGGGATTACAAAGTTATCTAGCAAATGATGTATCTAGAAAACTGGGCCGAAATTGCAAAATGTTTTAGTTTTTCCTTGGTTTATACACTAAACACTAATTCCATTCTAAATTTGAAGCTTCTATGTCTGCTAGAAGTGCCTTAGAGTTTTGATGATCGGTCAGTCAGTCAGTGAGTGACAAAATTAAGAAACTTTGACTAGTTATAATTCATAAACTACTGGTTCAAATTGATTGAAATTTGAAATATACCGTATTTATACAATGCCTGCTTGGTTACTGAAAACTCAGGCTTCTAGTTTTATCCACAACGAAGTTATAGGGGGGTCGAAAATGGCCTGAACTGCTTCGAGAAAAGTATGGTACCGTTAGATACTAAATTGACTTTTGAGCAACACATTCGTCATATTTCTCAGAATGCTTTAAAGGGTATAAATATTATTCGATGTCTAGCAGGAGTGTCTTGGGGTGCAGACCCTAAAACACTATCTATGCTGTATAAATCTATAGTGCGAAGCCACTTTGACTATAGTTGCCTTGCATATGTAAATAGTAGATATGTATATAAAGTAGATGTGTTGCAGAATAGGGCTCTGCGTGTTATTTTGGGTGCAATGTGCTCAACTCCCATCCGAGCTATGGAGGTTGAGTCTAAAATTGAACCACTCTGTCTGAGGAGACTGCTCATTGCTAAAAGATACAGTGCTAAACTTACTGCTTCAAATAATCAATTATTAATTAAAAAAATTGTACCTCATACTATACATCTTGAAGGTCCTCTCACTTCAGGTCGTAAACTTCTTGCAGGGGATTTTCCCAAGATGTGCCACATTCTTCTGGAAATACAAAAAAAATATTCTACTATATTTAAACAACCTTTATGGCCATGCTATAGAGCTTCATACAATTTTTTTTTGTTTCCAATCCAAATTATTAAAACAAAGATTAATTCTAATATAGAATACCTAGCATTTTTGGAACAAAACAAGAAGTATTACCGATTTTATACAGATGGAAGCAAGGGTGATTCCCATGTGCGAAGTGCAGTTTATGACCCACAAATTAAGTTTGCGCAGAGCTTTATTTTGAGCACAGCCTGTTCCATTTTTACTGCAGAAGCATATGCTGTCCTGGAAGCTGTAAAAAGAATTGCAAATGTACATTTCCGTAAATATTTTTTGATTGTGACGGATTCTTTAAGTTTAATTCATTGCCTTGTAAATAACAACATTAATTATAAAACCAATTATTTAATTTACAACATCAAAGAGTATTTAATTAAATACTCTCGAAACGACATTGAGGTGTCCTTTATGTGGGTTCCCTCACATATAGGAATTACGGGTAATGAAGTTGCAGACAGGGCAGCTTATGAAGGTCTTAATGCTTTAGATGTAAGTTTAGTGATGCAAATACCATTTACTGACTGTTTTCAATATATAACAAAAGATATACTGCACTTATGGTGAGAATTCTGGAAGACCGACCAGGAAATTAAAGGAAAATGGTATGGAGAAATTCAGAATACTTTACCAACCAAGCCCTGGTATGTATGTATGTATGTATGTCTTATGGGGGACGCCTGCGACGGAGCGCAGACGGGTGACCTGCTCTGTTCGTAGAACTATTTCACCCCTAATTCCCAGTTCGGTTGTCACCCTTCGGACTCGCGGTGCATCGGACATTACTCCCTGTTCCCTCGCTCTCCCCGGACGAGTTCTGCCCCCACACGTATCCTCTCCCACCGCTCCAGGTAAGCGCTTGCTGGAACGTCCTAGCCGATTCACCACTGACAGAAGGGGGTACCACTCCGCATGAAGAAAACCCGGAGATTCCCCCCCACGGAACTCCCCCCCCCCGACCAGAGTTCCTCGTTAGTGCTCCCACACTTCCTTAGCGTGGGATCCTCCGGATCGCATGGTGTCACACAACTCGTCCCCTTCGGCGGTTCAACAGGTTAGTCCTCGCCCCGCTATTCCTCTAGGAGACAACCGAGGAGCACTGGTTTTACTGGTGCCCCGGCAGCGTCGACCCCTCGAATCTACCCGATGCTTTGCAAAGTCTGATTATGTTCCCTATTGAAATGTCCCTTAACTGTTCCCTATCAATCCTATCGGTTCCTAGTATCTCCCATCTTGGTAGAGAATACATAGGGCATTCCGCAATTAGGTGAATGCTTGTTTCTTCTTCCCCACATTCGGGACATGACGGATCTGTGGCTTTCTTCATAATAGTGAGGTGTCTGTTTAGTGCACAGTGTCCAGTAATTATCCCTGTGACCAGCCTCGCCTCATTTTTCTTACATTCCAGTAGTCTTTTGGTTTGCTTTTTATCAATCGCCTCGATGAACAGTTTTGACTGTCGGAGACCTTTTGTCTCCCTCCATCTGGCGTTTGTTTCTGTGGTTATCTTCTTTTTAATCACTCCAATTGTTATTCTTTGAGGTATTGGTAGCCGAGGTTCCGGACCAGTGAAGGTTTCATCAGCACCCGTTCTGGCCAGTTCGTCCGCTATCTCATTACCTTCAGTGCCTTGATGACCAGGCACCCACGCTAGTGTAATATTTCTTCTCCTCGATAGTAAATTTAATGCTTGTTTGCATTCCTTTACCAGGGCTGACATAGTTTCTGGCTTATCCAGCGCCTTCAAGGCCGCTTGACTGTCGCTGTAGATGATCACATTGTCTTTGCAGCCAGGTTCCTCAGTTTGGAGTTGTCTGGTGCATTCTAGAATGGCAAATATCTCAGCCTGAAATACGCTTGCAAATTTGCCTAGTCTTTCCGATATCTTTACAGGAGTATTATCGGCAATGTAGATACCAGCACCAGATAGTCCTGTTGATTCTTTTCTTGACCCGTCTGTGAAGCACATTGTTATGTCCTCCCCTTGACTTATTTCCCACTTCTCTCTTGACCCTATGTGAATTCTATATTTCTTATCAAAGATTCTTTGCTTCTTGATGAGATCATTGTTGGCAAAGATCAATGACATTTTTTCTTCAAATTCCTTTCCTATGACCGCGTGTCCACCATTTGCATGTTTTGGTTTCCACATTCCAAAGGATTTCAGTCTATAGAATTGTTCTAATGCTTTCTTTTTTATTTCTAAGTCGGGTGGATTAAATCCTAGAATCATGTCCATCGCCGCAGTCGGCGTGGTTTTGATTGCCCCTGTTATCATAAGGCCCGCTAGTCTTTGTACTTGATTGAGTTCTTTGAGATTGCTTTTGATGCTAGCCCTGTGCCACCATACAATTGCTCCGTAGAGAAGTCTCGGGAGGATTATGGCTTTGTATATCCAGTATGATATACCTGGCCCCAGTCCCCAAGTCTTGCCTATCGCCCGGCTGCATTGTATCATGGCTATTTTGGCCTTCGTACATTGTTTCTTTATGTGTGAATTAAACATTAGTTTACTATCTAATGTTACACCTAGGTATTTGATTTCTTTAGTTATCTCTAGTTTGGTTCCGTCTATTGAGACCGAAATGTTTTCTGGTAGTTTTCTCTTTTTTGTAAATATGATTAGCTTTGTCTTTTCCGGATTGAGGTTCAGTCCTTTGGTTCTACACCATTTTAGAGCTGTCTCTATACCCAGTTTCAAGATGTTGTTCATCATATTTAGATCCTTTCCTGTAACTAGAATTACTCCATCATCTGAGTATGCTTGCATGTATATCATCTTCTGGCTCATCACCTTTATGAGGTCGTCCAACAGTAGACACCACATCAGCGGGGATAGGCAGCCTCCCTGAGGGAAGCCTCTGTTGGTTCTCACAGTGATTGTTTTGCCTCCCAGCTCTGCTGATATCTGCCTTTGCTTCAGCATATTCATTATCCAGTGTAGCGTTAAAAAAGAAAAGCTAACTAACCTGTGGTCGACGACCACAGGCGAAACGTTAAATTTAGGTGTACAAAGAAAGAGTTAGTTAAATTTGTCCGAAAGGTATAATAACAATTTAAAAAGGCCTAGAAATTGCCAAGCATGAGCCGAGAGTCGAGTCCTGAGGGGACTCCGTCGATATCGTGTCGCTGGAGTAGTGTTGTGTTGTGGTGTATCGATGCAGGAAGGTGTACCAAAACCGCGGAGTACCCCGAGAGAGTATAGCCAAACGGGAACCAAAAAAGGAGGGCCAGAGAAACCTAAAGGGCCTTTTTAGAATTTAGAAGATAGAATTTAAATTTGGCAAAATCCGCATACAAAAATACACTAATATAAAAACAGGCTAAAAAAGGAGGGGCAGTATCCCAGGGGGGAAGCCGGAGCGCGGGTCTGCGGCACTCAGCTGGCACGGGCGCGGGCGCGCACAACGCAGGGGTCCAGGCACGTCCAACGCCCGGTGGCCTCGGGGGTCCGGAACCACGGCGAGAGGACGAGAAAGGCTCGGAGGGACCCTCGTGTGGGTGCCGCAGAGACCGGAAATACACTGTAAAGATTTACAATGAAATAATCGCCATCCGACCAAGTCAGGGAAAGAAAAAAAAACGTCGATAAAAACCAGGAGGAAGACAGCACAAGACTTACCCGGCAGGTCCAAAGTAGGAATCCGCGATATTTATTATCAGCGATATCAGATTTATTAGTACTCCGACTTAATATTCACCGCATTAGCAAGAGATACCGTATCCCAAGGCAGACAGATATTTATTTAGAAAAAATTCAAGCACGTTCAAGGGATAAAACGTTTCTCTCTCCTGACAGACGACAACTGAGAAAAAACAATCAACAATTTAGAAAAAGGTCAAACCAAGAAAATTTTAAATTTGAAAATGTGACATAAAAACCGGCCAAAAGAAAAAAGAGCCATACCAAAAAGGTTATTAAAAAAACTGCAGTAATGCTGCAGACATCCCTTCACCAGAAAAAAAAAAATCCGCCAACTCGAAAAGGAAAAAAATCTTCGAGATGGCAACCCTCGAAGGAAGTTGACCACCCTAGAACAAAAGCCG
Source organism: Carpatolechia fugitivella (assembly GCA_951230895.1). Taxonomy (NCBI): domain Eukaryota; kingdom Metazoa; phylum Arthropoda; class Insecta; order Lepidoptera; family Gelechiidae; genus Carpatolechia; species Carpatolechia fugitivella. The sequence goes on from OX579646.1 coordinate 5,917,986, forward strand.
AATTGTTCCAAGTCAACTATGAAAGGAAAAAAATATCGATAAAAATTTATCGACACTCTACCCCATCACTACAAACCAACGAACACGTCATGTTCCCAGCACGAGCGGCACATAAACGACTCACTGGCCCCAGGATAAGAAACACGTCAGACGCCGACGAACATCGGAAACACTCGGATCGGCTCGGAAAAAGGGCTCGACGGCGCAGTTGGTAGGCAACCAACGCCGTCAAAGACGAGGTCGGGGTTCGAACTCGACCCTGACAAAAAATTAAAAAAGATCTGACGATGGCCATAATAGGCGGACTGCGCAAAGCAGCGGTCACCTTTTCGAGTTGGCGGATTTTTTTTTTTCTGGTGAAGGGATGTCTGCAGCATTACTGCAGTTTTTTTAATAACCTTTTTGGTATGGCTCTTTTTTCTTTTGGCCGGTTTTTATGTCACATTTTCAAATTTAAAATTTTCTTGGTTTGACCTTTTTCTAAATTGTTGATTGTTTTTTCTCAGTTGTCGTCTGTCAGGAGAGAGAAACGTTTTATCCCTTGAACGTGCTTGAATTTTTTCCAAATCTACTGATTTAAACAAATCTTATATTTCTCCCAACACATCAACTTCCCCTGTTCGTACCTCTTACAAAAAAACTGTTTTCCTTAAGCCACGAAACCCTCCTATAAACCAGAGTGGTTATGATCGTGCTGCACACAATTCTCTGCTAAAAGAGCTCGAAATTCCAGCAAGTAAAAATGGTTGTGCTTTAGTGACAAAAGATTCAGAACCCAATGACTCCGTTTTAGATACTATTCTTACTCTAATTTCCACTTTGTTACAGTCCAATATTTTAAAACCGTCCTACGTTGCTCCTATTACAGAACTTTTGAAAATGATTAGCACTTCCCATAATGGATTCGAAAATAATCCAATGGAACTGCAGAAGCATAATTCCCAAAAAAACTGACCTTATCTATTTAATAAATAAATACAACCCCACAGTAATAGCTTTGTCGGAGACGTGGTTGAAACCAGGTTATTTATTTAATATTTCTGGTTATTCCTGTCTTCGAGAAGACAGATTTGATGGGTGTGGCGGTGTAGCCATACTCATTAAAAACTCTGTTCATTTTTGTCAGATTCATCTTTCTCCTTGTGCTTTTAGTGATATAATTAATGTTATTGGTATCAAAATTGATAATATTACAATTTTATCGATTTATCTCTCCCGTTCTTCGCATGCTATCTTGAATGAAGTTAACAATTTATTTGCGAACTTGTCAAGACCATTTTTAGTCTTAGGCGATTTTAATTGTCACCACCAAAGCTGGGGTAGTGATATTTCCAATAGTGATGGTATATATTTAGTTGATATTTTACATGAAAATAATTTATGCGTATTAAACACAGGTGCCCCTACTCGTCGCACGAAACCAAACGAAAACAAAAGTGCAGTAGATCTGTCAATATGTACTCCTAACTTAGCTTCTTCTTTTTCCTGGTTTCCTCACCCCTATACTTACGGAAGTGATCATTTTCCTCTGATTATTTCTTCCCCTATAAGATGCCCTCCCACTCATATTCGCAATCCTCGTCTTAAATATAAACTTGATAATGCTGATTGGGCTACTTTTAAACACCATGTGGAATCCAAAATTTCGGAACTTCCTGAAATTGTTAGGGGTGATGAGACTAATGCATCTTTAGCTTTAGCATCGTGTTTGATAAATGTTGCTGACCTATTATTCCCAGTAAAGAAAAAATCCTCGAGGGCGATTCCTTTCCCGCCGTGGTGGTCTGCTCAGTGCTCAGAAGCTGTGCAGAGAAGAAAAGTCGCTGAAAAAGAATATGCTAAAAACATGTCTGACCAAAATTTAGTAATTCTGAATGATGTTATAAAATCTACTCAGTTATTTTTAAGAGAGAAAAAGCAAGAAGGTTGGAGAGCTTTTTGTGCTTCACTGTCTCCTACCACATGTCCCTCAGAGGTGTGGCGAAGCATTAAACGTTTTAAGTCAGCTTTCAGTGACTTATCTTCTCCTCGTACAATTCCTAATACTGTTATTGATGATTTTCTTGATAAGTTAGCTCCTCCGTCTGTACCAGAAATAGATTTATTTCCTTCTCCTCAGTTAGTTTTTCCTTCCAATATAAATTCTTTAGATGGTCCTTTCACGATGTATGAGTTGAGAGGTGTACTCTCTAGTGTTAAAGATTCTTCTCCAGGTGAAGACGGTATCCCGTATTCCTTCCTATCCCACCTAGGTGACCGTGCTTTGTCTTATTATCTCGACATAATAAACTCAATATTATTGTCTGGAAATATTCCTCCTTCATGGAAGTCTCAGGAAGTATTACCGATTAAAAAACCCCACAAACCTTTGCACGATGCAGCATCTTTTAGACCTATAGCTTTATCCATTGTTCTCGCTATAATTGCTGAGCATCTGGTAAAAAATCGACTTGAGTGGTATATTGAACACAATAAATTTTTGGCTAACAGTCAATTTGGATTTCGGAAAGCTAAGTGCACAATGGACAATATTAGCATTTTTACTACAGATATACGCATTGCTTTTTCTTCTAATAAGTCGGTTGTAGCAGCTTTTCTAGATATTTCCGCAGCTTACGATAATGTTGTTATTACAATACTTAAAAGTAAATTGTTAAATTTGAAAGTACCCATAGTTTTAGTAAATTTTATCATCAATCTTTTATCTCAGAGGACCATAACTATAAACATAAATGATACCACGAAAGTATCTCGCACTCTTTTTAAAGGCTTACCACAAGGTTCTCTTCTTAGTCCGCTGTTATATAACATCTACACGTATGACTTAGAAATAGCACTTAATAGCTCTGTAAATATTTTACAATACGCCGATGATTTACTTTTATATTTGTCGGATGCTTCTTTAGATCATGCTTGCAACAAATTATCCTCTTCCCTTAACCTGTTGAAGTCTTGGTTGGATTGCAATGGTTTGGAATTATCCACGTCCAAAAGTTCAGTAGTAGTATTTAGCAGACGACGCATACCTCCTTCCATTAATATTACATACAACAGTCTCCCTTTACCGGTTGCCACTAATGCTAAGTTCTTGGGTGTTATCCTCGACAGCAAACTTACTGGAATACCCCATTACGAGTATGTAGTTGCTAGATGTGAACGTTTACTAAATATAGTTAGATGTTTATCTGGGGTATGGTGGGGGGCTCATCCCTTCTCAATGAAACTTTTTTATAATGCCCTCATAAGGTCAGTATTGGATTATGGGACGTTTTTATTGGAGGGTGGCAGTGTAATAGGCACTAAAAAATTAGATATCATTCAATCAAAAGCATTACGAATTATTACTGGTAGCATGAAATCTAGTCCAGTCAATGCTTTACAAGTGGAGTGTTGTGAACCTCCTCTTCAGCTAAGACGCCAATTCCTTAGTGACAGATTTTTATTTAAGTCAATGCAATTTTTGAATCATCCTCTCCATCAAAAACTTATTGCTCTTCACGAACATGTTGACACATCTCCATATTGGCGCCATAAATCTGTACCTTGTCTTGTTAAAAGCTATCGAAAATTTATATCCATTCATTCTCGAATTCATCGTACTTTATCCTTACCTATATTTGAATCTAGTTTAGAAACTTTACTGTATTCCCCTGAAGTACGTTATGACCTTAATGTTTATAAGCATGATGTAGGAGCACCTGTGTGAAGTTACCTGTGTGAAGTTAGCAGTAAAAGTTAGACGAATTTGATAACCCGACTAAATTGAGGAGGCGGTGAATTCGAATTTCCAAAATGAGCTCCAAATCGATGGCAAATGACTAGATAATAAGTAAAATGTCCCTAAATATCGATTCAACACAAAAACAAGCAAAAAAGTAGGCGAAATCACTAAAAATTCCGTCATAAACATTGAATGTTTTTTGGTGCCAGATTCGTCCAGCTAAAAAATATGTTTCTAACAAGACTTTATTAACGAATCGCATATCAAAATGTAGCTACTGAAATATCCTTCCAAGTAAAAGACAAATAAAAAATATTTACGATCACCACGTATACTAAAACTCGAAAGGTTCCCGGAGACTCTGCTTAGCCATGCGCATTATTTTAAATTGACCATAATTTCGTTTCCTTTATAGCTAAAGAAAAAAAAAAGGTACCAAACGGTTGGTATTGACGTTATCTATCCAATGATATGCGGTTTCTCCATGTTTGTGAACTATTACTATGCTAAAATTTAAATATTCTCAGAAATACTGCTAAGATGAAAGACCTGTATCTCCTTTCCTGATCGACCTTTATAAATGAAACGCATACCAAAAGAAAGGTATTCAGAAAGGCTAACAACGATAAAAAAAATAAAAAAATCTATGATCTCTGAGTAGGCGAAAAAAATATTTTTATGCTCGGCTTAAAGTATAGGTGATGGTGAGTTTTGTTTCAGCTGTATCTCCCCTCCTGATCGACCTTTATGAATAAAACGCATACCACACAAACAGTATTTAAACAGGCTACAACTGATAAAAAAATAAAAAATATTTATGATCTCCAAGTAGGTAAAAAATTAAATTGTATGCTCGACTTGATGTATAGGTGATGGTGAGTTTTGTTTCAGCTGTATCTCCACTCCTGATCGACCTTTATGAATGAAACGCATACCAAAAGAAAGGTATTAAAACAGGCTACAGCTGATAAAAAAATAAAAAATATTTATGATCTCCAAGTAGGTTAAAAATTAAATTGTATGCTCGGCTAAATGTATAGGTGATGGTGAATTTTGTTTCAGCTGTATCTCCCCTCCTGATCGACCTTTATGAATAAAACGCATACTAAACGAAAGGTATTAAAACAGGCTACAGTTGATAAAAAAACAAAAAATATTTATGATCTCCAAGTAGGTTAAAAATTAAATTGTATGCTCGGCTTGATGTATAGGTGATGGTGAATTTTGTTTCAGCTGTATCTCCCCTCCTGATCGACCTTTATGAATGAAACGCATACCAAAAGAAAGGTATTAAAACAGGCTACAGCTGATAAAAAAATAAAAAATATTTATGATCTCCAAGTAGGTTAAAAATTAAATTGTATGCTCGGCTAAATGTATAGGTGATGGTGAATTTTGTTTCAGCTGTATCTCCCCTCCTGATCGACCTTTATGAATAAAACGCATACTAAACGAAAGGTATTAAAACAGGCTACAGTTGATAAAAAAACAAAAAATATTTATGATCTCCAAGTAGGTTAAAAATTAAATTGTATGCTCGGCTTGATGTATAGGTGATGGTGAATTTTGTTTCAGCTGTATCTCCCCTCCTGATCGACCTTTATGAATGAAACGCATACCAAAAGAAAGGTATTAAAACAGGCTACAGCTGATAAAAAAATAAAAAATATTTATGATCTCCAAGTAGGTAAAAAATTAAATTGTATGCTCGACTTGATGTATAGGTGATGGTGAGTTTTGTTTCAGCTGTATCTCCACTCCTGATCGACCTTTATGAATGAAACGCATACCAAAAGAAAGGTGTTCAAACAGGCTACAGCTGATAAAAAAATAAAAAATATTTATGATCTCCAAGTAGGTAAAAAATTTAATTGTATGCTCGACTTGATGTATAGGTGATGGTGAATTTTGTTTCAGCTGTATCTCCCCTCCTGATCGACCTTTATGAATGAAACGCATACCAAAAGAAAGGTATTAAAACAGGCTACAGCTGATAAAAAAACAAAAAATATTTATGATCTCCAAGTAGGTAAAAAATTAAATTGTATGCTCGACTTGATGTATAGGTGATGGTGAGTTTTGTTTCAGCTGTATCTCCACTCCTGATCGACCTTTATGAATGAAACGCATACCAAAAGAAAGGTGTTCAAACAGGCTACAGCTGATAAAAAAATAAAAAATATTTATGATCTCCAAGTAGGTAAAAAATTTAATTGTATGCTCGACTTGATGTATAGGTGATGGTGAATTTTGTTTCAGCTGTATCTCCCCTCCTGATCGACCTTTATGAATAAAACGCATACCAAACGAAAGGTATTTAAACAGGCTACAGCTGATAAAAAAATAAAAAATATTTATGATCTCCAAGTAGGTTAAAAATTAAATTGTATGCTCGGCTAAATGTATAGGTGATGGTGAATTTTGTTTCAGCTGTATCTCCCCTCCTGATCGACCTTTATGAATGAAACGCATACCAAAAGAAAGGTGTTCAAACAGGCTACAGCTGATAAAAAAATAAAAAATATTTATGATCTCCAAGTAGGTAAAAAATTAAATTGTATGCTCGACTTGATGTATAGGTGATGGTGAGTTTTGTTTCAGCTGTATCTCCACTCCTGATCGACCTTTATGAATGAAACGCATACCAAAAGAAAGGTGTTCAAACAGGCTACAGCTGATAAAAAAATAAAAAATATTTATGATCTCCAAGTAAATAAAAAATTTAATTGTATGCTCGACTTGATGTATAGGTGATGGTGAATTTTGTTTCAGCTGTATCTCCCCTCTTGATCGACCTTTATGAATGAAACGCATACCAAACGAAAGGTATTTAAACAGGCTACAGCTGATAAAAAAATAAAAAATATTTATGATCTCCAAGTAGGTTAAAAATTAAATTGTATGCTCGGCTAAATGTATAGGTGATGGTGAATTTTGTTTCAGCTGTATCTCCCCTCCTGATCGACCTTTATGAATGAAACGCATACCAAAAAAAAGGTATTAAAACAGGCTACAGCTGATAAAAAAACAAAAAATATTTATGATCTCCAAGTAGGTAAAAAATTAAATTGTATGCTCGACTTGATGTATAGGTGATGGTGAGTTTTGTTTCAGCTGTATCTCCACTCCTGATCGACCTTTATGAATGAAACGCATACCAAAAGAAAGGTGTTCAAACAGGCTACAGCTGATAAAAAAATAAAAAATATTTATGATCTCCAAGTAGGTAAAAAAATTAATTGTATGCTCGACTTGATGTATAGGTGATGGTGAATTTTGTTTCAGCTGTATCTCCCCTCCTGATCGACCTTTATGAATGAAACGCATACCAAACGAAAGGTATTTAAACAGGCTACAGCTGATAAAAAATTAAAAAATATTTATGATCTTCAAGTAGGTTAAAAATTAAATTGTATGCTCGGCTTGATGTATAGGTGATGGTGAATTTTGTTTCAGCTGTATCTCCACTCCTGATCGACCTTTATAAATGAACCGCATACCAAAATAAAAGTATTCAAAAACACTACAGATGATAAAAAAAATAAAAAAATCTATAATCTCTAAGTTGGTAAAAACTTAGATGCAACATCTAGCTGAACATGAAATGTTCTTTGATATATATATCCGTTTCTCATGCAACTTTAGATTTGAATTTGCATAAAGATAGTAAGATAGAGACAAAAACTATCCTCAGATCGTTTTTTTTTTTTTTATATGATCTACGAGTGGTTTAAAACGTAGAAGCCATATTGAACTGTACGTGAATTATTGTTTTGACTATATCTCCGTTTGTAATACGACTTTTTTAACAAATTAGGTACCAAATTGTAGGTATTTAGATCTTCTATCAAATAATATGCAGTTTTTTTATGTCTGTGAACTATTAATATGCTAAAATTTAAATATTCTCAGAAATTCTGCTGAGACGAAAGACCTGTATCTTCTGTCCTGATTGACCTTTATGAATAAAACGCATACCAAAAGAAAGGTATTGAAAAAGGCTATCAATGATGAAAATTTAAAAACAATCTATGATCTCTAATTTGGTAAAAACTTAGATTCAACATCTAGATGAACATGAAATGTTGTTTGATATATATATCCGTTTCTCACGCAACTTTAGAGTTGAAGCGCATAAAGATAGTAAGATTGCAATAAAAGTTGTCTACAATTCTATTTTTTTTTTATAAAATACTATCTACAATTGGGTTTAAACGTAGAAGCCAAATTGAACTGTACGTGTTTTTTTTTTTTTCGAAGATATCTCCGTTTGTATTATGGCTACTGCAACAAATTAGGTACCAAATTGTAGGTATTTAGATCTTTTATCTTATGGTATTTGGTTTCTCCACGTTTTCTTTCTTTAAGTGTGTCAAAAATCAAATAGTCTCCATTTTACGTCTGTGTCTGTACCTCAGTTCCTAATGTGATTTTAGAGTTGAAACGCATACCTATAGCTAGATGTTAACATTATCCATGTGATTACATGCAAACGAATGCAATTTACGTTCTGTAAAGCATGTTAAAAGTCATTTTATAGGTTATATTGTGAAAATTACTAGTTTTAATACTGTACACTAGTGGGCGCTAAACCATTTGAAACCCTTTGTGATGTTTTAATTCTGCTACTCGACGGAAGATGGCGTTACTGGTAAATTTTATTAGGAGTAGGAAAATAAATTGTGATAATAGATGGCGTTACTGGGAGCGATTTCGCTCTTTAACAATTTTTAAGATAGATGAACGTGGGCGAAAGTATCTTGTTATTACAGTTTAAATGATTTCCTTTTAGATAAAATTAAGTCAATGTACTTTGTACGCCTTACTTACTTTGCTTGTAACATCTTTTTGTAAACCCATTTTCACAAATAAATTTATTTGTATTTGTAGCTGGTGAAGGTCACAGCGCATTATATTCGTTTTCTTTTGCAATGTCGCAGCATAATGAAGAGATATACCCATTTCCACGCCGCACCGCTCCCCTATATAGTGCGCTGTGACCAAGGACTCTGACAGCCCTCTGTTTTTAATGTTAGAAAATAAAAACCATTTTTTTTTTTTTTTCACTTTATAAATAGAATATAATTTTGTCAATATAAATAAATTGATGGGGCAGTTTTTCTCATCAATAAACTGCAAATAAAAACAGAAAATACAATTAACCATATTTTAATTAATATTTCAGTTCTAAAAATATTACAAGACATGAAACAATATTATTATTTAATTATCATAGATAGATTATAAGTTCTGGAAATGTGGTGTTCGAGTTGAATAAATATTTATTAATTAATTCAAACAAGAGCGCCCAGCACCCCCCGGCTACGCCGTAGGTCTCTTTTGAAAATGTTGTATTACAATTTTTTTTTTAATTGCTAACCCTAGGAAAATAATCAGTATAGATGTTTAGGATAATGAATTAAAAATTAAAGAAAAATATAGTTGAGTTTTAATGAAATGCGGTAGATGGCGTTCAGAAAATCATGGATCTAAAGATGAAGCAAGATAAAAAACGAACTTTTTAGTAAGCTTTATTCTTTTGATTCCTTCGAAAAAAGAGCCATGTTTTCTCAGCACCATCTATTGTCCAGCTAAAAATAATATTTAAGCATAATAATGGCCTCCGTGGCCGAGTGGTCGAGATTTCGATGAGGTCACTGTCAAGTAAAAATTTATTTGTGAAACCTTCCCCAGTGTGGTTAATCACCAGATTGTCCGAAAAGAAAGATAATTCAGTGCTTCGGAAGGCACGTTAGTACGTTGTTGGTCCCGGCTATCTATCTAGTCGTTACACGAGCCAAGTCAGTGTCACCAGGGTTTGTGAGGTCGGTTGTCGACCTTACAACCCACACGATGATCATGATGATGATGAGCATATCATTATGCTTGGTGGCGATTCGGCGGTGCACGTCGAAGGCCGGAGCAGAGCTGTATTTGCACCTGGTGCTCCACTGAAACAAGAATAAGAACATCTTAAAATGCAAAATAGGTTAATTATCTTTTCCATTTTTTGTTATTAGTTAACATTTTGATTTTATTTTTAGATGTGCGAAGAGGTGACGTGCTGCAAATTAGTATGTGAGTTTCTTTACTTCTAAATGACTGAACCAATTTGGATGTGTGGGGTATGATTAGAATCCTTACATTAGCCTGAATGACACTGGCTATAATATAATTTTTGACCTGACAGTCGTTTTTTCTTATTTTCGATGATAATTAGCTAAAACTTCCGCCTATGAGGTTCATTAGATATAATTATTTTACTAGCAGTTGATTGAATCTGAAACTGCGATGTTAGAGTGTATCTTAACTAAATGTGACTATTTGCGCCTCTAGTCTTAGTTCCAGATTCAGTCAAATTTATTAAACGACCCCCAAAAACTGAAAAGCTATAATCATACTTATTGTTGTGAATAGGTCGATCAGAACAGCAACGATACATAATAATATCGCAACTGGCCTCGCCGCTGTCGCGCGGCTGTGTAGATATCTTGTGTTTAGCATGAGCATCGCATCGGCCCCGCCTGAACTGCTGTGCAGCCGCTGCTGTAGCTACGTATGCTCCACTGCTCAGCTGATGCCGCTCTCTACTGAAATAAGAAAAATGTCATGCTTATGAACAGTTTTTATGCATGTGGTAAGCATAAAATATTATTATGTTTGGTGGCGATTCGTCGGTGCACGTCGAGGGCCCGAGCAGGTAAATATAATTTAAGATTAAAGGAATATTTTATGAATATTACCAAAACCTTTAGTAAAAGTTCTCAAACAATTTTTTATTTCACTGTAACTTCTAAATGCCTGAATCAATTTGGATTTGTGGGGTATGATTATTTAATAAATTGTGATTGTGTCGTGTTCCTGCAAACCCAGTAGATTACCCCACTCTCAAGGCGATCTCTGACCGATATGTGTGAAAGAAAGAGGCCTTTGCCCAACAACGGGACAGTTTAGGCTAGATAAAAAAGTAATATACGTTGACTTTGGCTTACGGCTGATCGAGGCTGAGGCATATCACACTGTACCTAAGTATTGGAAGTAATTTTCCATATCGTTAGGAAGCTGTAAAGCGACAAAATATTTTTTCCGACATGTTTTATATGTATAGGTACAAAATGTTAGGTTAGGTTTAATTAATTTTTGATAAAGCGTAGGCTATATACCTGGTCAAGTCAAGTGGGCGGCACAGAGTACGGTGGGCGGGCAAGCGGCATGCCTGTATCCACCCTTTATCCAACCCTGTATCACATTTGATCCCCTGCAATCTGAACTTTAATGCTATGGTGATAATTTTCTTTTTTGAGCGTCAGCGGTGATCGGGCGGCATGCCTTTGTCAATCTTTGAGTTACCGCTTGCCGCATTCATTGCCAACTAGTGCTTTCGGCACTAGATCTAGTGCATTTCTGGATGTTTTAGGGCGTCCGCTGCGTTAAATATTTCAAGTCCGGCAGTCACAGATATTTTACCTAAGCTATCCACAAACATAACCACTCCTATTACACAGAAACGATGTACTCATTTCGAGGGCAGTTTTACTTTGAATAATGACATCAAGAGGTTGATATACGATGGGAAAAAATTAATATCAAAGAATTATCCATTTGTTTTAAGAAAAAAGATACGAAACTATGTAAATAACACTTGCTTGCTGGTATTTAGGTATCAATGGCGCGTTCTGAAACAAACACAGTTAAATTTCAGAACGCACCTCTAAATACTGGAAATGCGTGTCGTGAACTGTCGTGTTTCCGAATTCTAGAATCACTGAATTGCATACGACAAGGATAGCATAGCTGTTTCCGTGGAGAGTGGAACAAGGACGTCCGCTCTGAGTTTTGTTCTGCGTGAATTCAGACATGATTCCAAATCTGATTCGGACGATGATCTAATTTTGTAATAACTACAAAAATTCTCAATAAAGAAATATTTTTTAAAATATTTTGATTAATTTTATTTATTTAGTGCTTTTTTATCAAAATTTGCACAAATCTAATGCATTTTAGGGTTTGTTTAGCGCATTTCTTAAAATAGCAGTTGGCAACACTTGATTCACTGCCACTATCTATTTAGAAGTAAGTATAATAATTTAAGCATCTCCTGTGTACTTATTTTGTTAAAAACATACCATTATAGTACAGAACTATCGATAGTATCGATTGTTTATGCAATATTGAGGAGCAATACTATCGATAGTTTTTCCGTTTCCAACGATCGATACTATTGCTGCTTATCAAAACTATGGATACTATCGTTTTTTTTTCCTTAACTATCGATAGGCTATCGATATTGGACTATCGAGCGGCAATACTAGAAAAAAATTTTCCCGGCACGATGTAATGTATTTTTTTAGTTGTTTCTAGTGTTGCCGAACTATCGGTAGTTTTACAATCGATAGTGAAACGCCAAAAACATGTATCCTATCAATAGTAACGATAGTGTCGATAGTTATTTTGGTGCGATACTATTGATAAGCAGCAATACTATCGATCGTTGAAAACGAAGAAACTATCGATAGTTTTTTCCGTTTCCAACGAGCGATATTATCGATACTATTGCTGCTTATCAAAACTAGCGATACTATCGTTTTTTCCTTAACTATCAATAGGCTATCCATAGTGGACTATCGAGCGGCAACACTAGTTGATTCCATATTCATCATCATCATCATTTCAGCCTGTTAACCTCCATTGCTGAACATAGGCCTCTCCAATCGCACTCCAGCGCGACCGGTCCGTAGCCACCTGCATCTAACGAGACCCAGCGATCCTCACCAGGTCGTCGGTCCATCTCGTAGGTGGCCGTCCCACACTGCGCTTGCCAGTACGATAGCAACCATATTGATAGCAACGAAACAAACTGACTGACTGCCGGTGAACGAACGAACAAAAACAAACGCCAAGCCGAGCTCTAGGATAGGAACTTATAGGCGAAGCGAGCGTCTTTTGTTACTCTGAGCCGTAAACAAGATCTTTTCAGTAGAACTATAAATATTCGATAGCATTATCTAAACTAAAATGAGTGGCTTATACACTAAGCTCACCCTGAGCTATGTATTTGCGTTCTTGTGTGAAATAAATAGATAGGTAGGACAACAGCAATTTTTGACCTGTGTGTGGGTGTTTTAGAAAGAAAGAAAGAAAAATACTTTATTACTTACTAACTACTCTACTACTACAAGTACCTACTGCTCTCTCCACTTTCTTATACTTTACTTTAATACTTTTTTAGGTACCTACCTAGGTAAATAATACTCTATTTTTCTATGCTAATCTTATGTTTGCTTATTTTTCAAGTAAAACAGGTATCCTTACAGCCACAGCCAATTCTTGATAGATATAGCAAAAAGTTAAAGTGAAGTGAAGGGAATAAGCTTACTTGCTTATTAGAGCTTTGGCCGCTACAATAAATATTTATAAATTAGCCACAGCAGAACCTTAGTAATTATTGATAGATATCCTGACAGTGAATAGTAGTAGTGCTGAAGAATAGTGAAGAACTATAATAATAAAAAAGAACTATTACTACTGCCGACAGTCTGCAAAGATTTCTAAACAATCATAGAATCATTTACAAGTATTCTTTAAATAAAACTACATACAAAATCGTGTTGTTTTCTTGGCTTTAATTCTATTTACAAATTAAACTTATCCTTTATTATATAAACTACTTACATTACAAATTAATATAATAATACAGCCATGGTAACGGCTGTTTTTATATTTTCAAGAACTTCTGTAGTAGTAGTAGTAGGCAGGATGGTGTAGACACATGGCATCATTACCTATGCAACAGGTAGGTAGGTAAGTATGTAAGGCAGGTCATCATGTCTGCAGCCTGGAGCAGCAGAAAAACAGCCTCCTCTCCGTCCCCTGTAAAATACAATAATTACTTATGTTGTATTATCATGTAACTTATCATGTAACTATTAATAATTCATATCTAAAATAAAGCAAACAAGGGTTCAATTTTAACCATAGTAATTCAATTGTGACTTACACATGATCTTAAACCGACTTTGGTGCTCTTATTTCTTAAAAATTTGGTACCAACTCACCGTGCCTTCTGGAGTAACTAGAGAGGATACATAAGGCGGCCAACTTTCCGAAAACTGAATGCGGGACTTAACCTTTCGTGAATGGGGGGGGGGGGTTTCCGAAGTCAAATGCCTTTGTATATCATTTTTGCCGCCGTGAGCAACGAAAAGGTTCCATTGCATTTGTTACACCGCACTTCCGAAGGAGTTAAACACTTTTGCAAGAACGGAAATTCTTTTTGTAAATCTTCAGTGAATTTAAAAGTTCGCTTTTTCACTGTCGGCGGCAAAAAATATTGGACGGAACTGATAAAATAAAAACCGCAAAAAGCAATAATTTAACCTATCAATATGGTGTCACGGCGTGCACTAATGTCTAATTTTCAAAATCAAAACAATTCCATTACTCGTGCGCCCCTTTCCCGCTCTTACGCCTCATGAGTTCAGTAGAGAGAAAGAGAACGAGATTAGCGCGTGCGCGATACGCTTGTCGCTATTATAGGTAATCTGTGTTCCTACGCTGTTGACCGTGCGCGCGTGTGGGTGTTGTGTAGAAGTGTGGTAGAAAAATAGGGATGCGGGACATGCGGGACGCATACAACGTTTTACGGGACTATTTTACTAATAATTTCAAAGCGGGATTTCGTCTAGCATTACGGGACGGTCCCGCAAAATGCGGGACGGTTGGCCGCCTTAAGGATACACCCTCTTTTTGTCGCCATAGTGGATTTGATTTTTGATACCATGGTTCTGCAGTAGGGCCCGGATCTGTAGAGAAAATAAAAATATTTAGTAATTTAGATCTTCATTGTGGATTAGTCATAGGTTAGTCGACAAACGACCTCATAGATATTTAGATTACTATTTAAAGTAAAGTATTGAAGTATCATTATCGCAGGCAAAAAAGAAACAGCTTAGAAAGACTGAAGGGCTGGCTTCAATAACTTCTATTATAGTAGAACTCTTTACATAGGATCACTGATAAGCTGCCTATTCAAATGGCCCTGGTATCAGTTTCTGAGTCGAGGTGATACTAGATTTTTGTTATATTGCAAGAAGCAAAGGTTTTGTAATAGCAAAGAGGGCCTGGACTTGCAAATATCCATGTGCGAAGTTTGTAGCAGCGTCCTGGTCCAGTCCTAGTAGTAAACAAGTTTCGTCCGTCACTGTCGCTCTCCGTGATGCCTATTTCACACGAGGGCAGAACAGTGGGCAGGACAGTCTACTGTTCTGTGCGTTCAAACAGGAGGCAGAACAGTAGGACAGAACAGTTTGGAATGAGCGACAGAAACTAACGTGAGCGATGGAGCGGCGACGACGACAACGCCAATATTTGCGCCGCTTATTAAAAATTGCTGCGCAAATAGCTCTGGGTGAGGTTATTTAATGTGTAAATAATGAAATCAATAAAAAAGAAAAACTTTGGATCAGACCCTGGCTGGCAAGAAGACCAGAGCTTGGTTGTTCATTTCAAGTTTTAGAAGAAATAAGGATTGAAGATCCCAAAGAGTTTAGAATAATTATGCGTATGACAAATGAAAATTATGGAGCGTTGTTACACCTTATCAGTCCCGTAATTCAACGACGAGACACATTCATGCGTGATCAGCAAAAGTGAAGTTTGACATATGTTTGAATTATTTAACAACTGGGGCTAATAGTTTTCGTTCGATACAAACCCATTTTCGAGTATTAATAGCAGCTATTTCAAGTATTATTCCAGAAGTTTGTGATGCTATTTTTGAAAGTTTGAAGCAGTATATACAGGTAGGTAAACACTATTCTATTCACTTTATTTTTTCACAACAATGGAATAGAATAAAAGATAAGAAATTCTTAAATTGTTGTTCTGCATAGATTTTAAATTATTCTTAGAGATAATTACATTATTCTTAGGGATTCTTAAATTATTCTTCCAAAATAGCAGAATTATAGGCTGTTTCCAGCGCTGAAAGTCTGATTCGGAATGCGCCCCGGTGGTGGGGGAAGCCAACTGTCCCGAAAAAATTTACCGGCGGGCTATTAACTGTTCTGTCTTTGGTTACTGTCAAGACAGTACTGTTCTTCACTGTTTTGTGCGTTGAAACGGTAGCAGTACTGTCTTGTCCACTGTTTTGCCTCACTGTTCTGCCCTCGTGTGAACTACAGGCATACTGTTCTGTGCGTTCACACAATAGCAGTACTGCCCTGCCAACTGTTCTGCCCCACTGTTCTGCCCTCGTGTGAAATAGGCATGACGGATGTAAATTTCTGATAGTGTGCGTGGTGCGTCCGGGGAGCGACATATTTTTTTCTGTTGGAAATTTTTGATAAAGTGCGACCGCGCTAAAAGATTATTTCGGCGCAGTGGATTCGTTCATTGCGGTCGTTTCTTTCAAACACATTAAAATTAATGAATACAAATATGTGTAAATAAACATATTATTAGTTTCATTTTCATATGGAATTTTAACCACAATAGTCCTTCGGTTTTTGTACGGATTTTTTAAAATGAAAATACAGATTTCACGCTTCCTACATATGGCATCGAAGCCAGAACCGTAATTAAAAAAAAAAGGTTTCTTTCAGTCAATTAGTGATGGGACTCGAATTGAAAATAAAGATTTGAATCGATTCAAATCACCCTGGTTTAACTCGAATCAACCGATTGTTCGAATCAGTATGGTGATTCGAATCAATGTGATGATTCGAATCGCTTTTAATAGTTTACAAAATGACAAAACTTATTTTAGGTAGGTACCCACATTTGAATAAAACTTTGATTAGGTACCTACAAAATACAAATCAAGATACTTTGCAAGAGAATACTTAAGGAAGAATATTTTTTTAACTATGTCAAAGTAAAAATAATGATAAATTAGATAGAGTCACAGACACTGATTCGAATCAAGACGTCATTCGAATCGATCTAAAACCGCTCGATGGGTGTGAGTGTTACCTGATAACCTGGCCGCACGCACGCCTTCGCTGGTGCGGTTTGGGTGGGCCGCCCTGTATTTCATGTAGTATAATATGCATAAGATTTAGATAGATGAACAGAAGTTGATTATATATTACTTACTTAGCAACAATGTACACAAAATATTAAATGCGAATATTATTAATAATTATAAAACTACTTACAGATTTATATATTACAGGAATTTCCTCTTTTACCTACTGTTTATTTTCCTATAATAATCCCTTCTGAAACCTATCCAAATTCCGATCCTAATTCAATATTTATAATACATTATACGTTTCCTCCTTTTTAACAAAATGACTGTGGCGATATGCAAACCGCACCATGCCAGTAAAAAAATATATATATATCTATAGTGTGTTTTTTTAGGTTAAATCTTAGCTTTAATTTTTTTTCTCTTAACGCACAGGTGCACTTTTGTTGTAAAATATGTCCGAGGAACTATCATGTTAAATGTTTAAAGAACATCAAAAAAGATTATGAAAATTTTGTTTGCAAGTTATGTACTGTGTACTTTGATTATGACACAAAACCTGAGCTCAAATCAAACTGTACGGAAACTGTTGCGCTACCTAAAATCAAATCACAATCTCTAAATCATCCGAAGAGTGTAACAAAAGCGTGTAATATACTACAAACCAAACAAAGAGCCAAAAAACGACCAAAACGCTACGACGATTCAGATGGAACCTCATCAATATCGTCAATCAGTTTTTATACGCCACGTAAAATATCTCGTGCCGAAACTTTTATGGATTCTACATTTTCGTCTCCACGTATAATAAAGCGTCCAAAACGCTATGCAGATTTTGATGTAAGTTCATCCTTAACTGATTCTCTAACCCCACGTAAAATGCATCGCGCATTTTCACCATTTTCCGATACATCTATAGATTTATTGGATAATAGCATGTCAAACACGCAGCGGCGTACTGTGAAGTATCCACAACGGTTTCATGAATATGATATTTCTTAATTTTTTTCTCTTTTCTCTTGTAAATCTACTTGGCAATTTAATAAATTATAAATACTTTGTATTTGGATAATCGAACCAACCTGTAACCCCGGTCACCTCTCCGCACCTTACACAATGTAATGCTTCTGTTTCCCATTTATAATACTAACGGTCTTCCCGTGGTATCCTGTGTACAAAATTTCTCTATTCCAAATTTCATTCAAATCCGTTCAGTATTTTATTTGAGATTTCCCGTAGGAAGGGGATGTATTTTAGGGATTCTAGCTCTTCGTCTGAAAGGTCTTTTTGTTTGCAGTTTGTTTGTTCTAATTATGTAATGCCCTACTATAAAAATATAAAATAGACATAATTATGGCCTGATATTTTATTAATATTAAATTTTAATCATCTTTTGTTGTTAACAGCTCATTATTATACATCTGCCCTACTGATTGATTTCACACATCAGCAAGCTTCGCGCTTCTTATAAGGACACCATAAATCATTATCAGCAGGCAAAACTCTACTCGAAAATATGGTAAGTAGTTCAATCTTATTAGTAGATAGTTAGCCAAAGGGGTGAAAACTACGTTTTTCATCTCGACTGCGAGAAAAGAAAACAAGTTGGTTATTAACTACTATTTCATAGTAAAGACTGGAAGAAAAGACAATATTTTATTTTGAGATTTACGCACATTATCTTTATTTTATCATTAATATTGACAGTTGACTGACACATATTCCTAAAATAAAATCAAAACGTTAAATATTAACAAAAATAGAAATGATGAAGGTAATTAACCTATTTTGCATTTTAAGATGTTCTTATTCTTGTTTCAGTGGAGCACCAGGTGCAAATACAGCTCTGCTCCGGCCCTCGACATGCACCAACGAATCGCCACCAAGCATATTTTTTTCAAGACGATCGATAGATGGTGTTGAGATATCGTGGCTCTTTTTTCGAAGGAATCAAAAGAAAGCGCACTAAGGAATTAGTTTTTAAAGCTCTGTATACAAAATTAAATGTTAAGCTAGTCTTTAGATCTATGATTTTCTAAACGCCATCTACCGCAACTCCACTATGTTTTTCTATTTTTTAGCTTTTAATTCATTATCCTAAACATCTGGGTTTATATATAAGTAATTACTGATTATTTTTCCATTAACCATTTTTTTTATTTGTACAACAACATAAAGAGACCAACGGCTTAGCCGGGAGTGCTGGGCGCTCTTGCATGAATTAACTAATAAATACTTAAAAATAAATTAATAGGTACCAATTATTATATTTTATATCTAACAAAGTACAAATTTTATTTCATTCAACTTGATAAAACATCACATTTCCATGAGAACTTATAATCTTGATAATTAAACAATAATATTGTTTCATGTTTTGTAGTATTTTTAGAACAGCTGAATTATTCATTAATAAAATATCGTTAATTGTATTTTTTGTTTTTATTTGCAAAAAAGTGCCCCATCAATGTATTGCATTGCTGACTGTTATAAACACACAAAAGTAGGTATATTGACAAAATATGTTCTATTTATAAAGTGAAATAGTAAAAAAAATAATGGTTTTTATTTTCCAATAGTATTAAAAAACGGAGGGGTAGTATCCTTGGTCACAGCGCACTATAGGGAAGCGGCGCGGCGGCGGCGGCAGCGTGGTAATAGTTATATTTACGTTACCTACAATAAAGAAAGAAAAACCTGCGTTGTAATAAATCAATACAAACAAATAATATAAGCCGTGTCGCGCCGCGCCGCTGTTGTAATGCGCTGTGACCTTCACTAGCTACGATGAAGAGATACTTTCGCTTCATCCACGTACATCAATCTTTTTTTTTCTGAAGTCTGAATTTTATTTTGTATAATATGCAATGTCGCTCTCAGTAACGCCATCTATTATCACAATTTTTTTTCCTACTTCTAATAAAAATTTACCAGTAACGCCATCTTCCGTCGAAAAGCAGAATTAAAACATCACAAAGGGTTTCAAATGGTTTAGCGCCCACTAGTGTGGTTACGTCTATTTCAAAGTCGAATGAAGTTTCGTTCAGAAATTTCAAAATACGAAAATAAAAAAACAAGTTTCGTTCAGAAATTACAAAACAGTTTTAACTTGATTTGTGCGAAAGAGATAACGCTACATAGGTTTTGTGTACGTTTGAGTAGTTATCTCCTTACTCTATTATTGTTTAAAACAAAAAAAAAACACGTTTTGTTTTCACTGCGAAGATTGTCTAAACTTTAGAAAGATGGCTTTAGACTCTAAAGCCATCTTTATACATTTTCATCATAATCATTTTAGTCAAAACATGGCCTGTTTGTTAGTTCATAATACACTTTAATATAATAGGTAAGGGATGTAAGTAAGTAAAACATCAAAACAAATCTGCAGTAGGAACACAGGTTTAATTATATTAAAATAATAACAAAACAGCAAAATAACTCCTTTATGATACAGTTCTACTATAAATTTCATGATACAATTTATGTTTTTGATGGACTTGTAGGTATCTTAGCTTAGAGTTCCCAGATAAACACATAACCTCTTAATTTACCTACGTACCTACTCAAATTTAACAAAAAAACACCCATTACTTAGTAAGTACCTATTCCGTATGTAAAATACTGTTTCATGACACTAAGAAGGAAATAACTGAACAAATACACCACTTCTACCACAATATCGGTCCCCATTTTCACCATGAAAAATGGTATAAAACTACAACCGGTACACTTATCGGGAGTCAATGAACTACATACATTTAGCAATGGAAAATAATGTTAAATTTTTGGAAGTCAAGAAAACAATCGCTACAGATTTAACCACAGATTAAACTTGAATTTTTTTACAAACTTATCTTTGCGGTTCTTAAATAACTCAGGCTTTCGCTTTACCATATAAATTCTTCTTTGACAACGGTATTTTTAAATTATTCAACTTAAAAAACTATTATTTCCAAAAGTATCAGCTGATTTACGTCAAACGTACTATATTTACTCTGTGGTTATACATCGTGACCCATAGACAATTTTTTTTTCAAAGTCGAGGTCTAAACCATAGACAATTTTTTTTTTCGTTTTGGCAGTCGGTAAGTTGAGCCAATCCAACTGAGAAATAGTGGCTTCGCACTAGTGTACAGCAGTAACGCCATCTTCCGTCGAGTAGCAGAATTAAAACATCACAAAGGGTTTCAAATGGTTTAGCGCCCACTAGTGTACAGTATTAAAACTAGTAATTTTCACAATATAACCTATAAAATGACTTTTAACATGCTTTACAGAACGTAAATTGCATTCGTTTGCATGTAAACACATGGGTAATGTTAACATCTAGCTATAGGTATGCGTTTCAACTCTAAAATCACATTAGGAACTGAGGTACAGACACAGACGTAAAATGGAGACTATTTGATTTTTGACACACTTAAAAAAAGAAAACGTGGAGAAACCAAATACCATAAGATAAAAGATCTAAATACCTACAATTTGGTACCTAATTTGTTGCAGTAGCCATAATACAAACGGAGATATCTTCGAAAAAAAAAAAAACACGTACAGTTCAATTTGGCTTCTACGTTTAAACCCAATTGTAGATAGTATTTTATAAAAAAAAAATAGAATTGTAGACAACTTTTATTGCAATCTTACTATCTTTATGCGCTTCAACTCTAAAGTTGCGTGAGAAACGGATATATATATCAAACAACATTTCATGTTCATCTAGATGTTGAATCTAAGTTTTTACCAAATTAGAGATCATAGATTGTTTTTAAATTTTCATCATTGATAGCCTTTTTCAATACCTTTCTTTTGGTATGCGTTTTATTCATAAAGGTCAATCAGGACAGAAGATACAGGTCTTTCGTCTCAGCAGAATTTCTGAGAATATTTAAATTTTAGCATATTAATAGTTCACAGACATAAAAAAACTGCATATTATTTGATAGAAGATCTAAATACCTACAATTTGGTACCTAATTTGTTAAAAAAGTCGTATTACAAACGGAGATATAGTCAAAACAATAATTCACGTACAGTTCAATATGGCTTCTACGTTTTAAACCACTCGTAGATCATATAAAAAAAAAAAAAACGATCTGAGGATAGTTTTTGTCTCTATCTTACTATCTTTATGCAAATTCAAATCTAAAGTTGCATGAGAAACGGATATATATATCAAAGAACATTTCATGTTCAGCTAGATGTTGCATCTAAGTTTTTACCAACTTAGAGATTATAGATTTTTTTATTTTTTTTATCATCTGTAGTGTTTTTGAATACTTTTATTTTGGTATGCGGTTCATTTATAAAGGTCGATCAGGAGTGGAGATACAGCTGAAACAAAATTCACCATCACCTATACATCAAGCCGAGCATACAATTTAATTTTTAACCTACTTGAAGATCATAAATATTTTTTAATTTTTTATCAGCTGTAGCCTGTTTAAATACCTTTCGTTTGGTATGCGTTTCATTCATAAAGGTCGATCAGACGGGGAGATACAGCTGAAACAAAATTCACCATCACCTATACATCAAGTCGAGCATACAATTAATTTTTTTACCTACTTGGAGATCATAAATATTTTTTGTTTTTTTATCAGCTGTAGCCTGTTTTAATACCTTTTTTTTGGTATGCGTTTCATTCATAAAGGTCGATCAGGAGGGGAGATACAGCTGAAACAAAATTCACCATCACCTATACATTTAGCCGAGCATACAATTTAATTTTTAACCTACTTGGAGATCATAAATATTTTTTATTTTTTTATCAGCTGTAGCCTGTTTAAATACCTTTCGTTTGGTATGCGTTTCATTCATAAAGGTCGATCAGACGGGGAGATACAGCTGAAACAAAATTCACCATCACCTATACATCAAGTCGAGCATACAATTAATTTTTTTACCTACTTGGAGATCATAAATATTTTTTGTTTTTTTATCAGCTGTAGCCTGTTTTAATACCTTTTTTTTGGTATGCGTTTCATTCATAAAGGTCGATCAGGAGGGGAGATACAGCTGAAACAAAATTCACCATCACCTATACATTTAGCCGAGCATACAATTTAATTTTTAACCTACTTGGAGATCATAAATATTTTTTATTTTTTTATCAGCTGTAGCCTGTTTGAACACCTTTCTTTTGGTATGCGTTTCATTCATAAAGGTCGATCAGGAGTGGAGATACAGCTGAAACAAAACTCACCATCACCTATACATCAAGTCGAGCATACAATTTAATTTTTTACCTACTTGGAGATCATAAATATTTTTTGTTTTTTTATCAGCTGTAGCCTGTTTTAATACCTTTTTTTTGGTATGCGTTTCATTCATAAAGGTCGATCAGGAGGGGAGATACAGCTGAAACAAAATTCACCATCACCTATACATTTAGCCGAGCATACAATTTAATTTTTAACCTACTTGGAGATCATAAATATTTTTTATTTTTTTATCAGCTGTAGCCTGTTTAAATACCTTTCGTTTGGTATGCGTTTCATTCATAAAGGTCGATCAGGAGGGGAGATACAGCTGAAACAAAATTCACCATCACCTATACATCAAGTCGAGCATACAATTAAATTTTTTACCTACTTGGAGATCATAAATATTTTTTATTTTTTTATCAGCTGTAGCCTGTTTGAACACCTTTCTTTTGGTATGCGTTTCATTCATAAAGGTCGATCAGGAGTGGAGATACAGCTGAAACAAAACTCACCATCACCTATACATCAAGTCGAGCATACAATTTAATTTTTTACCTACTTGGAGATCATAAATATTTTTTTGTTTTTTTATCAGCTGTAGCCTGTTTTAATACCTTTTTTTTGGTATGCGTTTCATTCATAAAGGTTGATCAGGAGGGGAGATACAGCTGAAACAAAATTCACCATCACCTATACATTTAGCCGAGCATACAATTTAATTTTTAACCTACTTGGAGATCATAAATATTTTTTATTTTTTTATCAGCTGTAGCCTGTTTAAATACCTTTCGTTTGGTATGCGTTTCATTCATAAAGGTTGATCAGGAGGGGAGATACAGCTGAAACAAAATTCACCATCACCTATACATCAAGTCGAGCATACAATTAAATTTTTTACCTACTTGGAGATCATAAATATTTTTTATTTTTTTATCAGCTGTAGCCTGTTTGAACACCTTTCTTTTGGTATGCGTTTCATTCATAAAGGTCGATCAGGAGTGGAGATACAGCTGAAACAAAACTCACCATCACCTATACATCAAGTCGAGCATACAATTTAATTTTTTACCTACTTGGAGATCATAAATATTTTTTGTTTTTTTATCAGCTGTAGCCTGTTTAAATACCTTTCGTTTGGTATGCGTTTCATTTATAAAGGTCGATCAGGAGGGGAGATACAGCTGAAACAAAATTCACCATAACCTATACATCAAGTCGAGCATACAATTTAATTTTTTACCTACTTGGAGATCATAAATATTTTTTGTTTTTTTATCAGCTGTAGCCTGTTTTAATACCTTTCTTTTGGTATGCGTTTCATTCATAAAGGTCGATCAGGAGGGGAGATACAGCTGAAACAAAATTCACCATCACCTATACATTTAGCCGAGCATACAATTTAATTTTTAACCTACTTGGAGATCATAAATATTTTTTATTTTTTTATCAGCTGTAGCCTGTTTTAATACCTTTCGTTTGGTATGCGTTTCATTCATAAAGGTTGATCAGGAGGGGAGATACAGCTGAAACAAAATTCACCATCACCTATACATCAAGTCGAGCATACAATTAAATTTTTTACCTACTTGGAGATCATAAATATTTTTTATTTTTTTATCAGCTGTAGCCTGTTTTAATACCTTTCTTTTGGTATGCGTTTCATTCATAAAGGTCGATCAGGAGGGGAGATACAGCTGAAACAAAACTCACCATCACCTATACTTTAAGCCGAGCATAAAAATATTTTTTTCGCCTACTCAGAGATCATAGATTTTTTATTTTTTTTATCGTTGTTAGCCTTTCTGAATACCTTTCTTTTGGTATGCGTTTCATTTATAAAGGTCGATCAGGAAAGGAGATACAGGTCTTTCATCTTAGCAGTATTTCTGAGAATATTTAAATTTTAGCATAGTAATAGTTCACAAACATGGAGAAACCGCATATCATTGGATAAATAACGTCAATACCAACCGTTTGGTACCTTTTTTTTTTCTTTAGCTATAAAGGAAACGAAATTATGGTCAATTTAAAATAATGCGCATGGCTAAGCAGAGTCTCCGGGAACCTTTCGAGTTTTAGTATACGTGGTGATCGTAAATATTTTTTATTTGTCTTTTACTTGGAAGGATATTTCAGTAGCTACATTTTGATATGCGATTCGTTAATAAAGTCTTGTTAGAAACATATTTTTTAGCTGGACGAATCTGGCACCAAAAAACATTCAATGTTTATGACGGAATTTTTAGTGATTTCGCCTACTTTTTTGCTTGTTTTTGTGTTGAATCGATATTTAGGGACATTTTACTTATTATCTAGTCATTTGCCATCGATTTGGAGCTCATTTTGGAAATTCGAATTCACCGCCTCCTCAATTTAGTCGGGTTATCAAATTCGTCTAACTTTTACTGCTAACTTCACATAGGTAGGAAGTAAGCGGGCGGGTGAATTCAATGCCACCAACATGACGACTTTGACAGCTCGAAGCGCACAGTTAAAATAATTGAGTTTTTCCCCAACCTAATATTTTACAAAGTACAGCTTGACAAAAAAAAAATAGTTTGGTGCGGTGACAGGTGGAACTCAATATTTAGTTCCCCGTATTATAAAAAGGTTCTCTGTGATATTTAGTTTGCTGCCATTCATGCTGGATCGCTTTTTACGAGTTTTACCCCAATTGCATGCCATGTTGATTGTTATTCGTTAATTTTACAATATTTTACAACTTAAGTATTTTTTCCTTTCCCATTTGACTAACACAAGTGTGATAGAAGCGCCCTCATTTTTACCCGACTACGGCGAAGCAAAAAGGAGGGTTATGATTTTTTCCAAACTCTTTTTTGCCAAGCTGTAGTGCTAGCATAATAAATAAAATCATTTATTTCAGGCGTAGTCAAAAAAATAGGTACCTACTATAAAATAGACACCTACTAGTGTTTTATAGAGGACAGTCATCAATATCAACAAAAAAGTCCGCGATACCATATTATGTCTAACTATTACATGTAGGGTGGATTTTTTTTTTATATTGTATGGGTTTGCTCTTGACCCCGATCCAGCCCGAGAGCAGGGATGGGATCTACGATGTAGCGAGCTTACCCAGAAGGAACCTATTCACTCTGGCTTTAAAGAGAGTCGGATTATATGTGCTCGGAAAAACAGACGCCGCGCCGGCAGGAGATTCCACTCCTTTGCAGTACGCATTATAAAAGATGTTGAGAAGCGTTTGGTGCGCAAGCGAGGAATATTCACCAAGAAAGGATGGTAACCTGCCGTGCGTCTGGACGTCCGATGGAAGAAGGGGGAAGGCAGAATGAGTTCATGCAACAGCACACTCCCCGAAGTACATCCTGTAAAAAACTGATAAGCAGGCAACCTTACGACGATGAGCCAAGCTGTGAAGCTTAGCTTCCACCAGTTTTTTGTCGCCTATGTTTCTCTTGGCTCTGCGTTCCACCGAGTCCAGTGCAGCAAGTTGGTATTTGGCCGAGCCGTCCCAAAGGTGACAGCAATACTCCATGCAAGATCGGACTTGGGCTTTGTAAAGAGTTAGAAGAAAGAAAGAAAGAAAGAAAGAAAATAAATTTATTCAGTCTCAATTCATATTACCAAGATACAAATCAAGTGCATAGATATAATAATAGGTGTATACAAAATGGATGAGATTTGCTCCTAGCAACATGCATCGCGACATGAAAAGGTGCTGCCTCAGCAAACGTTAAAAGTAAGAGACTTCCAACACTGATTTTCAGTCAGCACCTATCTTAAGATTATTAGAGCTACACGCTCGCTATCTAAACAACTAACGAAAATATTACTCCATGCGTGCTTGTATTGATATATATATATATATATATAGATATATATGTATTATGTATATGCGTGTGAATGCGTGTGCGTGTGTGTGGGTGTGTGAAAGTGTGTGTAATTGTTGAATGTATGTGTATGCGTTGTAAGCGGATGTAAGATTTAAGTGAATAGGTGTGTGCAAGTAATAGATAGACATATGAATATAATAATAACATTTAATATACTTGTAATGTTATATGCATGATAGTTAATTGAAAAATATTACGTAATGTTATATTAGTATACCTAGAACATAGCATAGTGATAATTATTATTATTAATAATTACTACATAGATACAGTTATTGTATAGTGGATAAATAAATATAAATTTTAGTTCAGATGTTTTTTTGTGCTTCCAATAAATACATTTTCAATTTTCTTTTAAAAGTCCATTTAGAATGTAAAGAGCGAATGGGGGGAGGGATATTATTCCATATTTTTGCTGTAGAATATGTAAAACATCCTCGAAAGGCTGCAGTTTGATGCTTGGGAATAGACATCACATCAGAGCGAGAACGAATCCCTGCCCTAGATTGACGCCATGGAAGTTTGTTGTATAGATACTCAGGCTGCCCAGTATTAATTACGTCATGTAGAAGAGAGGCGTAGAACAAATTGAGTCGATTATTTATATTTAAAATATTTGCTTCATTAAGAAATGGGGTTACATGTGATCTAGGGGGAATGGAGAAACAGAAACGTGCACAGGCGTTTTGAATTCTTTGAACCAGCACAAGCGACTTTTTAAAAAGACACGGGCCGTATACTGTTAGACTGAAATTTAGAAGCTGTCCAGGCGTGAAGTATCGCCTCACCCTGTTCAGGATGCCAAGCTTCCTAGCTGCAGTTTGAGCCTTGGACTCGATGGTTGCGCCGAAGTTGAGGTCGTTTGTCAACTCCATGCCAAGGAGCTCGAGCTTATCAGTGAGAGGAACAGATGTACCCCGAAAAGTAGGAGTCATGGTGAAAGGACTCCTTTTTGCGGTGAACAAACATGCTTGCGTCTTGGAGGCATTAAAGCTGACGAGATTACTGTCACCCCACTGGGAGACGTAATCCAGTGTCAGGTTCGTTCGCCTCACCATGGCCTCTCTCATAAATTGCACTTCATCCCCGCCGGCTCTCGCACTAGACAAGTATCTCTCCGCGACAGTACTGGATGTACTACATCCGATGTAGGGTAGGTGTAGGGTGGGTGTAGGGCAGATGTTGGGAAAAATGGCAGGACAACGTCTGCCGGGTCAGCTATCTGTGTATAAAAATGTAGGGAGGTCACCAGATCAACATCATCATCGTGTGGGTTGTAAGGTCAACAACCAGATGATGATGAACGAGGTCATGGATGGATGTTTTTTACTCTTTCACGCAAAAACTACCGAACGGATTGGGATGAAATTTGGAATACCTAGATATAGTTTGTACCCTGGAATAACACAAAGGATACTTTTTACGGGAAAAAGTCTTATTTCCACGGGAAAATCTTACACGAGAGCGTAGCCGCGGGCGAACCGCTAGAACGCAGTCGCGGGCTGCTGATTGCTGAAATGCGAACTGAGTACTCGGGCCACACTTATCGACGGCGTTCGACGGTTTGCCTATACAAAACGCGCTCAAGTATGGAAATCCTTTCGCATCGACGCCGCGTACGCGCCCCGACGACGACACGCGACGGCGAGACGCGGTCGACCGTCCGCAGGTATCGACGGCAATCCACGGCGATTCACGGCGATCGACGGCGGACTACGGCGATAAGTTGCACCACAGTGTACAAAGTACCTACAGTAGATCAACAAATGCGAAATAAAAATAAGTTTTTTGTTTTAATAATTTTTGAATGATTTCATATCTTAAGAACTGTTTTAAGCTACTATACCCGATGTTTTTCGCAATATTCGTAAAAGTTAAAGATTTTTATATTTATTGTGGGTATTCCACTGGAACATACCAAACGTACCAAACTCGCCGTCGTCCGCCGTCGATACCTGCGGACGGTACGCAGCGTCGTCGATGCGAAAGGATTTGAGCGCGTTTTGTATAGGCAAACCGTCGAACGCCGTCGATAAGTGTGGCCCGACCCTAAGGGCGTTTGCGCACTCATCCGTATCCGATTCTTATCCGGTCCGTTTTTGATCCGTAAAAAAAACAGACGGTAAATTCACGTCTAGCGTTTGCGCACTCGTCCGTATCCGATCCGGTTTTCATTCGTATTTGAGACGATATTGCATGATATTGTTGTAGTGATGCCGAGTCGAACTGACTGACTGAGCTGATCTCGATCATAATGCTATAGAAGCAAGAAGCGTGCAAGGTCAAAGTACCACTGACTGATGAGCAGTCGACTGTACTCGAGTATAGATTTCGGGTACTTATAGAATTCGAATACTAGGTTAATCTTTTTTAATTATATCTTCTTATGTAATGTAGATCCCGCAATAAAGTCACTCTAGTTACTCGTATAGTTTGTTTTACGTAAATATAATCCTGGAGTCACTTGTCTTGAGTGTGCATTCGATTATTTTTGTAACGAGTACTAAAATACTTGTTTATAAAAAAATAGTCAATTTGGCACATCACTAGCAGCGCGAGCTTTCCCCTCCCCGTACCTAACTTTTCATCCGTAAAAAATCGTGTAGTGCGCAAGCGTACGTACAATTTGTATGGCGGCCACTTCGACTCGATTTTGATCCGTAAAAAAACCGATCCGGAGTGAGAAATTACGGATTGAAAACGAACCGGATACGTATGGGTGCGTAAGCGTCCATACAATTACTAGGACGGCCAAACCGGATCAGAAACGGATAAGAATCGAATAAGAACCGGATACGTGTAGTGCGCAAACGCCCCAAGGGGCGGTTTCATCGATTTCTCGTAACGTAAACGCCTTTATGTGACGCCATGAAACAAACGCTATGACTGTCACAAATTCCGTCACTAAATGCTAGTAAAAGAACCTTGTTCGAAAACGCTTTCGTTGTCGAGATTCAGAGGTGCCAACCAGAAGTTTAATACGTAAGTTCAGGCTGGCTGGCCACGCTTTTCCTTGTTTTTTAGCTAAATGGCTATACGTATCTCAAAAATTCAAACTGGATGCCTGTCACAATTTTAGGTGACGCAGTATTAATAAGCAATAAATAGTTATAATCCCTTCTGTTCGGAGATTGAGAGACCATGCGAAAAGCGGTTTTCAAGCTGGCTGGACACGTTTGCGTTCGATTATCTCTGGTTCTCTAGCGTCACAAACTGAAATAAGCGTGATTAGCCGTCACCTAAAATTGTGTATTGACCTACTTAAACGCGGCTCATTTAGAAGAATTGTCCAGCCAGCCTGAGTCACATCTTCTGCGATGTGACTCAGGCTGGGACAGTTCTTCAAAAATCTCAGGTTCTCTAACGTCACATAAACTGAAATAAGGGTGATTAGCCGTCACCTAAAATTGTGTATTGACCTACTTAAATGTGGCTCATTTGTAAGAATTGTCCAGCCAGCCTGAGTCACATTTCGTAGCGGGACGCCTACTATCATCGCATTTAGGATATGTACCATACCATTATGAAAGTTTGAATTGCTGTTATAGATCGCTAGGTACCTAAATACCTATAGCTTTATTCATCATCAGTGTAGTGTTGTTCTTATAGGGTTTTTATACGATGATTTAAGTTTTCAGTTTAGACAAACATCCTTTTTGGGTTAATAGGTGGCGGTTTATTTAAATATTGATTCTAAAACTAAAAATTGTATTTAATACAAAATTTTATTGGTGAAAACATGAAAAATATAATAGATTAATGGCTGATAAAATGCAGCAGAATGTTACAATATTTTGTCCATCACAAAACTATTTCGCTAATAAATGCCTGAAAATTCAGAATGCTATTATTAATCAGTGATGGGCACAACAAAACAGTTAATGTCGACAATTAGTTTTCCTTTGGTAATACATTTTAACTTGAGGACATCACAAAAACCACATATATAAAGACACTAACAAGTTTTTTGTGCCCTAACTTGATACAGCCATTATACAGTTTGTGGGTTTATTATGAATATCTAGATTTAATTGGATCATTGGGCGCGATAACAAAATTTCAATAGAACATTATCATCTTTTTACTCCATTTCACTGCGGGCACGCGGCGAAAGGAATGTTACTGGGGGGCCGACCAGGCTGTTATAATCTAATTGAAAGGAAAACACTTTTAACTTAAGAAACCGTAATTTTAATAACTTAAGTTATAAATATTTATATTCATCAGGTCAGCTCGATATCTGTAATCCAGTGTAAATACAGAAATACAAAACCGTCAAAGATGACACATAACATTTAATTTTAGACGGAACGTGAAGGTCCGCTGCGAACGACATTTTTAACATTTTTTTTACAAGCGACGGCTCGCAACAGCGGCAAGGGCGCGCGCCGCGCGGCGTTCTCGAATGTTACTCGTTTCATATAAACACCGATGAGAACAAATGCGTGTGCTGGGGGCTCGCGTGGCGGTTAGTTGTCGCCGCCCTCCGCGGGCTCGTCGCCGTCGCCCTGCGTGTCGGACGTCCACAGCGTCAGATTGTCTCGCAGCAGCTGCATGATCAGCGTCGAGTCCTTGTAAGAGTCCTCGTTTAGTGTGTCCAGCTCGGCGATCGCGTCGTCAAACGCCTGCAACACAAACACACGCTATAAATGCTGCCGGTCTTACCCAGTCACATCTTCACACATCACAAACACAAACTATTTGGTGATGTTTCTGTCTTGAAGTAACTTAAGTAAATAATAAAGTAAAATTAAATCAACACTATACTGGCTGGATCGAGGATTAAAATGTTAATTAATTACTAACATGGCCATGCTAAGACACGATTAGTGAATTCAAACTCTCTGTAGTATTACTGTTTCCCATGCAAATTAGAGAAGTGCAACATCGCATCTTTTTTTTGTAGTTAGTATAATACATAACGTGGATAGTTGTGTTATGAAAAAGATGCCGGCACACTTTTTACGAACGTTACAATTCAATAAACCTGTTTAGCTAAGTGGCACGCTCGCGCAGGGGAGTTGATAATCTCGTAATAAAACACGGAAAAGTTGAGCGCAAGACCGAGTCGGATGGGATGGGTCGGTTGCATTTTGGCCTTAGCAATGTCGAACGCCTCCTGGTAGGCCTTCTGCGAGTCCTCCACGACGGCTGGGGACAAGCGATCGCGTTAGTACGAGCCTAGAGCAGTCGCGCACCGCCGCCGAGCCTCGAGCCAGCCAGCACAGAGCCTATGCTAGAACTGACACTAAATAATGACCTGTTTGGCGAGCTGACACGCTTTGTCTGGTGAATTTAATATCTCATAATAGAAGACGGAGAAATTTAACGCCAAGCCCAGCCTTATTGGATGTGTGGGCTGCATTTTCGCCTTGCTGATTTCGAAAGCATCTTGGTATGCTTTCTGTGAGTCCTCTACAACAGCTGCAATATGAAAGGTTGTTAATAATAATAAAATAGTAACAGTAAGTTTTCTGTACAATTTACAAAAAAGAGTATATGTGTGCAATAAAGTGTTTTTCATTTTGTGTGCAATAAAGTGTTTTTACTTACTTATATGTGGGAAAAATTACATACTAAATAATATTTCAAATTCTAATTTGTTGGTTTGTTGTACTTACAATTTCTGGTTTCTCCTGTGGCCACTTCTGCAAGGTACCTGTAGTAATCTCCCTTCATTTTTAGGTAGAATACTTTACTTTCTGGATTACTAGCTTTAGGAATAAGGTGTTTGTCAAGTAGACCCTGAAAATAATAAAAAAAAAATATTTATAAATTAAAAATGCTAAATAGTTGTTGTTATAACCCTTATCTAAGTGTATGTAGGCAGGAAATTTTATCTTATACAAGTAATGACATCATAGGGAGTATGTGATGCAAGGCATGAAGGTTAATATATTAAGACTTGAAATATTAACTGTAGTGGTCTAGGTAATCAATTTCTCAACTAATAGACACAATAACTACAGGATAGGGCAATGAACGAAATCGGGATACTAGCAGCGCGCGCAGTGACGCGGCGCCCCTCCCCTACCTCACCCCCACCACGGCCCCCACCCCGCGGAAAGCCGCACCGCGCCCTGCATACTCGCCGGATAAAAATTTCACGCCCATGATAATAAGTCATGAATGTGATTCTCAAGAAGGAAATGGCCACGAGAACTGGTCGCTTGCATCATCCGTCGAATTAGCGACGCGCAAATATTATGACGTCATGTGCGTAGGATGGCGACAACTGCCAGTAATCCTACTTAATCAGCACAAATGCCATTTTTCCTATTCAAATCTTAAGGTGAAAAATAATTGACTTAAATTTTAATTGACTCACCAAGACGTCGTAGCAGATTTCTCTGAGCTCCTTTTCTACTTTTACCCTATATTCTTTTGCCATCTGTTGTTTTCTTTCCGAACCTTCGGTTTTCTGTTCAATGGAGGAGATGACCCGCCATGACGATCGTCGGGCTCCCACCACGTTTTTGTATGCAACGGAAAGCAAGTTCCTTTCCTCGTTGCTGAGTTCGACGCCGGTTTCCGTGACTTCCTTCATCGCGGCCGCCATGTCGTCGTATCGCTCCGCCTGCTCCGCCAGCTTGGCGCGCTGCACCAGTTCCTCTTTGTCGACCGACATCGTTGGCGATGGGTGAGGACTATTTCACTGATGCCCCTGCAATGAAGTGAGTCTCTAGTCAACTAAAATGTCCCACCAATAGTAAAAAGGTAATAATATGACTTTAAGCTCAGAAAGACTAATCGTTAGGCGTCACTTTCGCTATTAGCGAATCGCACTTGGGTTAATGACTCATCACACAATGCTGCGCACCTTAGATAGAGGCCTACAAGCGCACTGGCGCAATTGAAAGTCACAGAGAGTGGCTCAAAGAGCAGCCCTCACGCGACACGCGACATCGACTTGGCGACCGCTCGGCTTGACAGCATCTCACAGACTCGAACGAGGTAGGTACTAGCAAGCTAAGGCACGCGCTGTCGCTGCGCCGCTGCCTAACCACCGGCACTGCGCCACCGGTATTGATCCGCTGACGCGGGATAAATACTCCAGACGAAATACGACTAGCGCGACGCTTTGCACACACCCTCACCCCCGACCCGCCCCCGCAGCCCCGCTTGCGCCGCGCCCGCCCGCTCGGCGGCAGCCCGGCGCCTATGCCCCGGCAATACTATCTTCTACCCCTATCTATAATTCTATACACATATCCTATCCTGTTGCTAGGCAATTGAAATGCACTAGTTCAAATCATCTCTATACTATTAACTATGAATTGATTGAATCATATACAATTTGAGATGGTATACATGTATACATATTTTATAAAGCACTGAAAAAAAAAACGAATTGCAAATAGGAATCAGAATCGTAAAAACACCCACATGAAACACCCTATTTTTTTCAGCACATTGTATAGTCTTATTATATTATTTTGAATAAGTACATAACATAAACCAAGAAAAAGAACAAAAGAAGAGAGGGAGGGATGTTGGGGTGGGAGTAGCCAGTGTAATAGGGGATAAGACATTCTTCAGACCTTGCCAACCTTTACATATATAACTTTAATTTATCATTCTGCACCAATGTCTTGTAGGTAAACTTGCTTCTTTTGGTAATTAAGATATAGGTAGGTAAATAGATTCCATTGAAATAATATGATTAGCATGAACCACTTTTTAGTTAAAAAATATATTTAATAGAAAAAAACCATTCATTAAAAAATATGTAAGCAGGGGCTGTTGCACAAAGCTACAAGTTACAAATTACAAGTACAATTCGATTACAGAAAATGATAAGGGCTTATAGTTTAGGCAAATTGGCTACGCAATGTATATCAAATTGTAACTTGTTGCTTCGTGAAATGGGGCCCAGAACTGCCTATACAAAAATAAATAAGAAATCAAAAAACCATGTGCTTTCACCATCAATCCTGTATTAATCCAAGCATACACTGTGGTTTCTTTTTTGTTCTTTGTGTGGTTTTTAAGATTTATTTTTTTGCATGAATAATTAATGAAGTATAGGCTGCTTGCTAGTTTATCTTAATAAACTGTCTGTAATATGCTTTGAGACATGCATTTAATGCAAAATGGAATAAAGAGCTAGAATCTGACACATGAATAATAAAAAGCACCTGTCTGCTATAAATGAATGCATACAATTTAGGGTAAATTAAAAAAAAAAAACTGTCCATGACCATGTTACTTTGATAATAATCATGAGAAACGAACACAAACAGGTAATTAAAACACCTTTAGCAAATACTAGAAATTTACAACCACATAGGTAGGGTAGCTTACTATGAAATTGTATAATACCTAAGCATCAAAGCACTCCGCCGACTCAATGTCACGCACGTGCCTATCACGATGAAAGGCGTTGCACGTTAGGGCTATGCCATACCAACGCCATAATCTAACAAACTCCGAGTTACACAACGGAAATTCTCATGATTCATACCATGATATACCAACATAATGGTGAAAGGACACTGACTAATTTAGGCAGAAGACTACTTACTACCACACATAGCAACTCCCAAAGCTGACATTCTATCGTTCGTTCGTTATCGACCAAGATAACGGCGTGACTACGCACAGTAAAATTACGACGCACTAGTGTGGTCACTGGTTTAGCTTTTTACCTCAAATACGTTGAACGCTCGAGATGCGTTTACTAAACCGTAGTAATTTAGTCACTAAAACTTATAACTTTAGTATCTATAACTCTACAAAACAGTCGTGAAATTCTAAAATATGAGAAGAATGTACCTTGAACGTAATAGAGATTAGAAGCCAACTCACAAGTCAGATTTCGCCGTGAAAGATGTTTAGTTTAGAACAGTAGTGTTATTATACAATTTTTGGATAGAAAAAACACCGTTTTAATATAAATTATCTCAGATTACAAAAATTTTGAGTGACCGCAACCGCGCCGCGAATCGTGTCGCCGGTTCGTTCTAGCAAAATGGCTGCTGTGCTGTGGGGCACTCCTACTATGCGTCATAGTCACAGAGAATACGACATCTATACATGGACACTTTAAATATTACACACAAAATGAAGATCACTGAATATAATTTCAATACACTTACTTGTTGGAAGGGAAAAAAAGTTATAAAACTAGCAAATTGCAACACAATTTCAGTTTTTCTCTTGCTGTGAACGATACACTACACTGACGGCAGCGGGGCCAGAGGGGAAACAAAAAACGGAAGAGGGTTCTCAATGCAAATCGGCCATCTTGATTTGTTTATTGAAGTGACGGTATCAGTGGAACTATAAGAAAGGAACTCGATTTTAACTCGTTATGAAATATTTTCTATCCTGCTCTTTATAGATAAATAAGAAAAAGATAGACAATGTTACGAAGACGAAAAGGAAATGAGATTTGGACGGTGGCTTAAACAGGAAATAGGCAAAAAACGCGCGAAATCTAAATCGTACCGTTTTTCCTCCGAGTACCGAGGTCGAGATCAATCAATCGCACAAATATTTATTAGTACTTCGCGTGTAAATCCATTAAGAACTTCAGAGTAAGTGACAAAAAATATACAACTAGGACATAATCCTTGACTGAAATTTTCAAGAACAACGGTTTAATTTTATTTTAATTATTATAATATTATTACTAACTATTACCTCCGCGGAATGGACCTGCGGATGCGTGGAATGATGAATACATACATGTATCGTGAAGATAAAAAAATAATATTTGGAACTGCGTTTTCAAATCATTTTATTGATCGACTTCATAAAATGGGCCAACGTGTGGAAGGCTTGAAAAATAGAAAGACCCATCTATTGTCCAGTAGCGAACTCTGCGCATCATCTATGCTCTGCGCTGGCCGCTGACTCTCCCTGCGTTCCGAAATGCGCTGAAATCGAGTACCCATAATCGCGTTCCGAATCACTGTCTGTCAGCCATACATTTTTTTGCTTTTCTGATCGCTGACAGTGCTGTAAGTCTAATTCGGAATGCGCCCAGACTGTGCCCGCGGAGTAATAGTGTTCTGTGGTGCCCGCCCTTGGTTGGTTTGGTATAAAATAGTAAGAGCGTGATTATATCTGATTCTCACGTGTTTTTACGTTAATACATTGTGTTTTTGTTCCTTGAAATAATTTAACTAATAAGTTACACAATGCCTAAATCTAAAAGAGATAAAAAAGGTAAGTTCATGATAAACCTCGTGGGTATAACCTTACTTTTCTGTTTACTATCTTTTTCCATCTAATCCAACACCCTGTTTCGACCCACACCCTACCTTGAATTAGGGTAGTCTGGCCCCCTCGGTGGAGACAACAACAACAAATAGAATAACCCTGACTTGAAATAGATGGGGCTGGATCCTGCATTAGATCTATAATAACTTTGCCCTCCAGTAGCATGTCAGTAATAATACTCAACTACTACTTACTACTTTTTTACTTCATTTGTTACAGTTTCTCTTACTAAAACAAATAAAAAAGGACTCCTACTTAAACAAAAAACTATTGAAGAAATCAGAAAGTCGCTATCGAAATATGAACACATTTTTCTCTTCACGGTTGACAACATGCGTAACGTAAAACTAAAAGATTTGCGCAATGAGTGGAAGGATTCCAGATTTTTTTTTGGAAAGAATAAAGTCATGGCTGTAGCATTAGGTAGGACAAAGAGTGATGAAGTAGAAGATCAGCTGAATTTAGTAAGTTTCTCAAGTGTTTTAAAACTGCTCTATTCGTCTCTATTGTAAAATAAAAACTAATGATATTTAATATATTCTTCAGTTATCCAAAAAGATAAAAGGGCAATGCGGTTTAGTTATGACTAACAGAGATGTGCCTGATGTTTTACAATGGTTCAAAGATTATGAAGATACAGAATTTGCACGGTCTGGATTTGTGGCCACAAAGGATGTTATATTACCAAAAGGCCCTCTTGAAGATTTCTCGCACACCATGGAACCCCAACTCAGGCGACTTGGTCTACCAACCTCCCTTGAAAGAGGTGTTATACATCTTATAAAGGAATATCAGGTACCTATTGTTTAAACAACAAATTGGGGTAGATGGAACGAGGCAGTTCTACAAACCTTAGCATTTATTTATTTATAAAGATACAGCTACATACATAAATTGCTTAATTTATCATTTTCTAATTAAAAGCCCATAGTATTCTACATTTATGTGGCTCAGGCTGGCTGGACAATTCTTCCAAATGGTTTCGATTATCTCAGGTTCTCTAGCATCACATAAACTGAAATAAGTGTGATTAGCCATCACCTAAAATTGTGTATTGACCTACTTAAACGCGGCTCATTTGGAAGAATTGTCCAGCCAGCCTGAGTCACATCTACATTTAACAAATTGTATATCTCTAAATAGCTAATATACAGCAGTGCAAAATATGAATAATTAAAAAACTAACTAGTACTGTATAAAAAACCCCATGGGTGCCAGAAAGGCGGTACACTAATTGCATTCCCCTGAAAGAAAAGTAAATACACAGAAGAGGATAAAGATATTTTTTAAATCGGTAATTGATTTATTGATTCTAAATATTGGATAAAGATTTGTGAAAAATTCTTAATCTGTAGGCCTGCCTCACCAGTTACCTACCAGTTACTGCTATCCAGTTAAATCATTAATTTATAAATGTGTATGTAGATGGAGAATTAGAGTGCACATCCCTGAAACTAATTCTCGTAAATTCAAACACTACCTATTAAAACAGTAAAGGCCTACATTATTTTTCAGGTTTGTAAGAAAGGGGCAATATTAACACCAGAACAAGCTAGTATATTGAAGCTCCTAGGTATACAAATGGCTACTTTCAAAGTTACTATAAAATATCATTGGACAAAAGGTAAAGGCTTCCACAAGGATGTTGATGTGCCAAGTGATGATAGTGATAAGGACAGTGAAGACGACAATGAAGATGATTCTATGGAAGAAGATGAAACATAGTATATTTACTGTAGTAATTTAAATTAAATATAAACAAATAATAAACTTATATGTATATACTATTTTTTTTTATTTAAATATTAAATTAATAATAATAATAATCATGTTTATTAGGCAAAAGAACAATATTTACAAATGTCTCTGGTCCCCACACTAGGATACCCTACCTATGTCATGGGAAACCAGGACAAAATGAACTCTAAAAAACCAATAAACAAGACAAGCCAAAGGAGTAACAAAACATGTTATGAAACAATAATAAATTAAATTAAAATGGAAGCAAAAGTGTGAAGGAGAGTGAATGTGTGTGTGTGTTTTGTGTTGTGTGTGTGTATAAGTTTAATAAGGCTGGTTTTACAGCTAGGCGTGTAGCCGGCGCAGGCGACACGCGCGCGTGTGCAAACGCACTTTTTTTTTTTTTTTTTTTTTTTTGACGGACCTAATCACTATTTATACCAGAGTGGTAATATAGTGGGCGCGGACTTGCGGGGGAGCAGAAGGCTCGTACCCCTTAGGAATTTTATGACAACGTATCTGGGGGCGCCCTCAGACGGGCTCGGACCGCGGCCCAGAACGTTGCCAGGGCGAGAAGCGCGTCGGAGAAGAATGACCCCTACCGGGTCTTACTGAATTAATTCTACTATTAGTTCCGCGTCCCCGCCGGCGGGGGCGGTTTCTACCTGAAGGGCATTCTGTATTGGTGTGTGGCCTACACGCAATGGCAGCTTTAATCGCGACGGTAATCTCATCGTCCGGATCTGTGAGAGCGTGTCTAGGACGACGCTTGAATCGCGTAGTGGGATGCGGAAAGTAAATTGACGCTTTTCTCACCAGAAAGTTCGGGTGAGTAACGGCCGAATCGAAATATCGTTTAGACGCTTGACGCACGTACTCCTTAATGGAGGGGACCTCGAGGTCAATGTGGAGATTCCTATTGCGCACGTACCACGGACAGCCCGTGGCCTTGCGCATGAAACGATTTTGAATCACCTGAAGGGGACTCAAATTGGAACGAGTGCAAACGCACTAGATAGTATGTACCGTTTTATAGCAACGCCGGTCCACACGCGCAGGCGGCCTGCGCACCAAGCTCTTCGGCTGTCCTAGTCATCGTTACAGAGCAACGCCGGCCGCATGCGCCGGTCAGTACGATCGACAATGAACAACGACTACATAGATACGGGGCGTCTCATCGACGAAGTTCGCCTCAGGAGATGGGATTCGTCTGACGCAAATTATAAAAATAAGGACGTGAAAAGGCGTGGGAGGAGACTGGTATAGAATTATTACAAGAAAATTATACGACTAAAAGGTAAAAAATATTTAATAAAACATGTTAGTTTTACAGTGAGTAAATGAGCGGTGACCTTGAATGTGCAGAAGCGATTTTTGCGTTTTTAGCGTTAAGCATGCGCAGGAACCGCCGCATTCAAGGTCAGCGCTCATAACTCGTTGCGCGAATTATACTTACTATATAAACATTTTTACTGATGATTATAGGTGTAAATATTATTAGTAGGTAAAAAGACCATTCGCTTAGACAAGTGCCTACCTAGCTACCTAGTGTCGCCCTTTTCTCAAGCGCCGCGCGTCGCTTCGGCACGTGCCGCTTGTCAAAGGATGCCGCCGTAAACAAAGGATGCCGCGTGCGGCGCGACGTACACTCGCTAAGATTAATTTGGCAGTTTATATCTACTCTATTATAGGTGCGTTTGAAATTAATTTCTGGCGAATCAGAAAGTAACTTCATACGGACTTTCCCTAGCACCGATCTTATCCCAACCCATTTCAAATAGCATTGGAAATAAAAAGCAGAGACAGTAAACATTTTTGCTTAAGTTCAAAATATTAAGAGTTGGTAGGCGTCTTTTGAAATCTTCTACGACATCGCTGCTGCACTCTTTTTCATTAAAAAAATAAATAGCTAAAACGGTATACGTTTGCCCTGATGACGACCGTACACTGCATTGACGCGCGCGCGATACTAATGTCGTTGCACAGCAACCCGGCGTGTCCGGCGCCGGCGGCCGGCGGGCGTGTCGCCTGCGCTGGCCACACGCCTAGCTGTAAAACCAGCCTAATTAATTAAACTTGCATGCAGGCTACTTGCATAATGGAAACGCGGCTTAAAGGAAAGAATAAAGCCGCGTTTCCATTGTGCAAGTAGCCTGCAGCTTTAGTAATGGAAACGTAAACTTGCATGCAGGCTGCAAATTGTATGCAGGTAGTTTGAACTTGTAAACATAATGCGCAACTGACGTTTGTCTGCGCAAGTGATATGCAAGTTGCGCGCGCAAGTCCACAGCACGTCCTTGTCCTGGTTCAGACACTTGCATGACAATAAAACTTGCATGCGAGGGTCAAGTTCTATAAAGGCGCGTTTCCATTGTGCAAGTGCTTGCATGCCAGTATGACGTCACACTTGCGTACAAGTTACTTGAATCGTAAAGGCGCGTTTCCATTGTGCAAGTGCTTGCATGCAAGTATGACGTCACACTAGCTTACAAGTTACTTGAATTGGAAACTTCATTTATAGAACTAGCACCTCGCATGCAAGTCTTTACTGCGTGCAAGTGTTTGAGCCAGGCCTTGTATCAATAAGTGTGTTCATCATGGGCCTCAGGAGACGTGCTGTGGTTACTGCTGCTTGCTGATAACCAGATAGTAGATGAGCGATACAATTGTGCGACCTGTGTCACTCGTTTATGTTTCTAAACTGGCACTTGCGTGTGCAACTTGCATATCACTTGCACAGACAAGCGTCAGTCGCGCATTATGTTTACAAGTTCAAACTACCCGCATGCAATTTGCAGCGTGCATGCATGTTTACGTTTCCGTTACTCAAGCTGCATGCAACTTGCACCTTGTATGCAGGCTACTTGCATAATGGAAACGCGGCTTAAACTTTAATTTATAGAACTTGAACCTCGCATGCAAGTTTTTATTGTCATGCAAGTGTCCGAACCAGGACAAGCACCAGTGTTTAACATTGACGGGAGACGTGCTGTGGCACTCGCGCGCGCAACTTGCATATCACTTGCGCAGACAAGCGTCAGTTGCGCATCATGTTTACAAG
>OX579646.1:6559982-6716759 GCA_951230895.1 Carpatolechia fugitivella
AGTACATGGTTTACAACGAATACGCATTCATTCAATACGAGGTTGCCTAAAAAGTTGCATCCAAAAACAGGTCTGTACAAAAAGTGCTCGTGCAGTTTTAAACGCAACAGTTGTACGCCGCGTTTTTCTAAGCCACTGATTACCATGTCAAAATAATGGGTCGACTTTAGTAAATCTGTGTTTTTTCGCTGTTTTTTTACTGGGCAGCACCTGAAGGAGGGGCAATAAAAAAAAACACCGGTTAGGTTAGGTTAAACTGTTGTCAACAACAGGCGGAGGGAGACGAGCGAGCGGAGCGAGCGTGCCGCGGTAGCGGCCGGCGACCGCAGGAGATTACTTCTCAAAAAGGCTAATGATTGGAAAATTCGAGTGCGCAAAACGTGGACGAAAAAAAAAATGGCTGCAGAAAACGGGTCGGTCATAATGTGCTCGCACAGATTTTTCCCGTCCAAGGCAAGCATGTAGTACACAAAAAACCACCAAAAAACTGTCTGTACAAAACGGTAACACGAAAAACGGTCTGTACAAAATGGAAACAAGCATGAACCCCACTCTTGAAGACAGTTGTCATTCATTCATTCATTCCTTCAGCTGTCTTTCTTTCATTCCTTTTCATTCATTCTGTCAAATTATAAAAAAAAACTGGTTCTAATTTCACATTTGTATTGAACTATGTTCCATCTTTCTATATTCAAATGCAGCGCAATGTTAAATTGAAATAACATAAAGTTAAGTATTAATTAAAGAATATATATTTTTAAATGACTTCATTATAATTAACTTTCAACCATTTGTTTAAAATAAAATAGATTTGGTCTTTCTTGCCTATCCTTTACTTTTTTTCGCGTAGATAAGTTTCCCTAGCTTTAACAATAAAAAACTTGACACTGGCACAAAGTCATTCTAGTGCCATAAAAAAAATTGATTTGGGCAAATATTTAACATTTTTCAATGATGGAAATTAAAAACATTGGCTCAAAAGCTGGCCGGCACGGCCACAGCAAAAAATAATAAATAGGCGGGAAAGAAAGCAACAATCCGATTATCATTTGTTTCTCGAGTTGTAACCCAGGGTTTTGTTTACAATGAGTTCATCTGATTCAGATATGGAGTTCATTTTTTCTTTAGCTAATTCGTGTTTTCATTTTACTTTCCTTGTATTCGTAATGAACAGTTACCTATTTAGTGCCTCGCTACGCTCAGGCCCCCGTCTCGGAGCTAAATAACTTACTTTCACCCCTCGTATAACAATGTACTTACATTTTTGACATCCATTTTTACGACTATGAATTTCGCATCAATAATAAAATTATAGAGTTGGTCAGAAATTAAAATTGATATAACTCCGGAAATACTAATGATTGACATGAGTTGTCATACTCCAAATGTTCCACACGAAGAGACCTTGCTAATGACGTATCACTATTGCTAGAGGAGGGGTAGACCAACTACCATTATATTTCTGCCCATTTTCCGTTAATTTCGATCTATGAAAAATAATTCTTCACAATCAACGTTTATATTTCACTTATTTTTTCAGTGTGGAAGCTGAACGTGCTAGAAGACTCTCTGAAATGAGAAGAAGAATTGCCTGTGCGTACCATCATCTTAAAATAATGTACTTTCATCCACGGCCCGTTACAGTCCACTGCTGGACTATGAGCCTCCTCCACTTAAGTGGAGGGTTTTGCCATAATCTCCACGCTTGTCAGATGGGTTGGATATCGCGCGGAGAGCGCTGCTGCCCGTTCCCTGTTCAATGTGTAGTCCCTAAGTCACCTCTTACGACACCCACGTGAAGAGTAGGGGTTGGTGACAAATGTATTCTACTCTGCCGTCACCACACGGCTTAATGTAAAATAATGTACATTACTAAATCTAAAGTAATCTACATTACTTTAAGATGCCCTATTTTATGTAATACTTATCAGAAAATGTAATGGCGATATAGGTGCAAAAACTTCATCATCAATTACTGTTGTCTACATCATCAATTACTGTTGTCTACATCATCAATTACTGTTGTCTACATCAGTCTACATCAGTCCAGATCAAGACTGACCACTAGATTAAAACTTCTTATTTGCGTCGATGGTTTATTTTTTACACGATATTCGTCCATGCAACTAAGTAATTAAAATTACTATTATTATTATGTTTAGCCGCCGTGTGGTGACGGCAGAATAGAATACATTTGTCACCAACCCCTACACTTCACGTGGGTGTCGTAAGAGGCGACTTAGGGACTACACATTGAAC
The DNA here is from genome assembly GCA_951230895.1 of Carpatolechia fugitivella. Taxonomy (NCBI): domain Eukaryota; kingdom Metazoa; phylum Arthropoda; class Insecta; order Lepidoptera; family Gelechiidae; genus Carpatolechia; species Carpatolechia fugitivella. The sequence goes on from OX579646.1 coordinate 6,562,242, forward strand.
AGGGAACGGGCAGCAGCGCTCTCTGAAACAGTAACCTTTGAATCTGCGATCTCCAACCCGCCCGCCAAGCGTGGAGATTATGGCAAAACCCTCCACGCCTCCACCTGGAGGAGGAGGCTCATAGTCCAGCACTGGACTGTAACGGGCCGTTGATGATGATTTAATTTCATAATACTTACTGTGCTTAAACTACCACATTTAAGCCCGTTACAGACGGAGCTATAATATATATTATAGCACGAGGCAGCCAGCTCTCTCATCACCATTCACTTTGTGTGCAAAGGGGGGGTCAAGCAGAATGGCCGGTCACTGATTGATTCGCCATTTTGTTTGACCCCCGCGTTGCGTGAAAGTGAATGGCGACGCGACGAGAGAGCTGGCCGCCTCGTGCTATCGAAAAACTTCACTGCTCTGGACATGGGTCGGAAAAAATCAAAAACATTTTATCCTCCCTCCCACAGAAATTGCGCGGTGTGATAGCTCCTTTTATGAGAAATATTATTATTTTAGGGTCGTATATGAGCTGTTGATGATGATGATGATAGTGATGATAATTACTTTACAAGCTTTTGTATATATACGTTATCTTAAATCTTGCTCAATTTTGAACCGCTTAGTAGCTTACCGCTATGAAAATCGCGATAAAAATGACCTGATGATGCTGCCAGAATTTTCTCATGAGGGGAACTCCTCAATGGTTAGTTAGTAGCATAGACTTGAAACTATTTAGGTTAGTCTACTTACACGTATACTCCTCAGCCGTTTAAAAAGGATTTTTAATTAAAACTTTTTTCTCATCTTTCGACCCTTTTTCTATACTAAAATTTGTTCTATCGACGTTCTCTTGTTTTTAATAATACCTACTACTCGTGTATCATTCATTAAAACTGATATTCGTTTTATTTCAGCTGGCGAAAGAGGAGGTAAGAAATGTATCAAATTTATAATCAATAATACGTTGACCGATTTAGTAATAAGTCCTTAAATTTTATTTTATTTTTTTAGTTCACGATAAGGAACATGAAGATGCGAAACAATATCTTATAAAAAAGTTGAATTTATTTGGAAAGGATGTCTTCCATAAGCAGGGTCAAGTTACGCTTTTAAATAAGGGTGCTGCTGATGTGTAAGTTAGATCAATATTAAAACGCTTAAGATATGATTAATGAAATATAAAAAAAATAGTAATTAAAAATAAGTAAGAGGATGTTGGACAAAAGTTCGCAAAGCTGAAGTGGGATTGGGCAGGACATGTACCGCCCGGATACCCTAATAGGTGGGCTAGAATATCCACAGAATGGGTGCCGGAGGGGTCTCTGTCGAGGCCGACCTCGGAGACGACACGACGGCAAGACGACATTGACAGTTTCCACAAGGGGGATACGACAACGTCTACATAAAAAAAATTACTTTCTACAACCTGATCAGCTGATCGAGTCTTTGTATGAAAGTTAAAAATGCAAAACAGCAATTTCATACTTTAACCACTAATAATATATTATTTAGGTAACTTTCTCTTTAATTTTTGTAGAGTCTTTCTAAAGCCGGGTCCTCTGTACCATGTTTTCGTGTTTTATAAACATCTAACAATGTTTTGTAACTGAAAAGGGGCGTGACTTAACTGTTTTGTTATAAAAATACAATGAACATGTTTGCCGCGGGGCGAATGGATAACATCCCCCGCGTTCGTCTGCGGGGAGGGGAAGTTACGCATTTGGTGCTGCTACAGCAGCGCTTGCACTAATTTTTGAAACTAAAGCCTAAACACAACTTTTGCAGCGGCCTGGTTGTTTTTTACGACCGTCCATCTAGCAGCCTCACCATCACCATCGATTTTGATGCTTTTAACCATGTCAAAAATTGATTGCAATTGGATTAAATTTGTTTATAAATCTCAGAAAAAGTTTAATTGTATTTTGGAAGATCTTACTGAGGCTTCTAAATCGACGTCTAGCTAGCAGCCTCACCATCGATTTTGATGCTTTTAACCATGTCAAAAATTGATTGGAATTGGATTAAATTTGTTTATAAATCTCAGAAAAAGTTTAATTGTATTTTGGAAGATCTTACTGAGGCTTCTAAATCAACGTCTAGCTAGCAGCCTCACATGTAAAAAAAATACTGGAAATTGATTACCTCGTATACAAAGCTTCAACGAAATTGGTCCAGTAGGAGCCGAGATATTACAACCCCTTGGTGAGGCTTCCAGCTTCACGCTTGACGTGAAGACGATTCCCGTCAAACGGAGCTATGTCCAAGCAAAGTAAATATACCAAAAAATTGATTGGAATTTGATTATCTTATTCCATCAAAAAATTTTCAATTCGTTGAGACGTTTAGTCAGATAATGATCCTAAACTTCTACAAACATTCGGTTTTTGGTACAGTCAAAAACAAAAATTTTAAATTAATCGTATATTCAGAAATTGTTAGTCTTGGCAGCAGCATCAGTTTATGATAAATAATTTGTCTAGCTATTCAAATTAAGCATATAATGCAACCGTTTAGGAGTTCTCTCGTAAGATACTCAAAACTTTTTCTGAGATTTATTAACAAAAATCAAAATTTTTTGACATGGTTTAAACCATCAAAATCGATGGTGAGGCTGCTAGATGGACGGTCATTGTTTTTTTAAATGTTTTGCTAACTTGTTTTTAAAACATGTTTTGTTAGAAAATTGGCGCTGCGGACCCGGCTTTAAGCTGGCAATCGCCATTTGGTATATCTTGCGTGTTTTATTCGACTTTGCTTGTTATATTATTCGTGTTAATGTCCGAATAACACGAACACACCGTCCACACGTCGTCATGAATAGCGAATATGCCGAACATTCAGGTCAGGAGAATATTTTTGCTAGTCTTGAACGCAAAGATGGTGACGGCAGCAGCCGGCTTATTATTTCTTCTGTGTTAATTATTATGCGTACGAAAAAACAGTCGTAAAAGGCCATGGGAAAGAATACGCTCGTTAACAATTTACAGAAAGCTGTCACTCACCGCTCATTACTGAGCGAGCGATGTGCGGACGGTAAACGAACTTACTCGGCATATTTCCAATTTATTTGCAATCCCAAAAACCGACATGCAGGCGGACACGGGTGTTCGTGTATTTGTGCATTCGCCTTGATCGAGAGAATAGGTGTATAAAGACGAATAGAACCACTTCACACGCATCATCGTATTAGGGTGAAAAAAAACGAATACGCGAACAGGAGAAATACCACCATCAGATTTTGTATGTATTAAGTATTTCCATGAGGGTAACAGAAAGAACAGACGTCGATCGTAACTATTTTCATACAACAGTTACTATGTATTTATTTTAACAGTTTAACGAAAGATAGCGTCGATGTGGACAAAGCGGTCCGTGATTCGGCGGAGACGGATAAACTGGCAAGGAAGTTCGAGCGCAAGCTGTCTGGGTTTGTGGGCAGCGATCTGCCACCATATTTGCACGATGCTATGAATGGTAAGAGAAGCTTGGTTCACCTTTGCGATGTTCGCAAAGAACCGGATGATTAGTTTTCAATCATCCGGTTCGTTGCGAACCTTGCGCTTGCGAACGGTACGCTCACATTGTGATAGCTGATTGTGTGATGTGAACGTCGTGCACTGACGGATGCGCTGATTGGCTAAGATCTGCCAGCAATATCTATATTGCTCCAGAATAACCATCCAGTCAATCATCTGGTTCTTTGCGAATGTCCTAGAGTCTTAATTATCCTTAAGGGATTTTAATTATTATACCTACTTATAAATAAATGCAAGCAACAAGCTGCTATATTTCGTTTATCTAAGTATTATCATAACAATGAAATCTATAATATAATAATCTATATATATATTTTCTTTCATTGTTATAATAATACTTAGATTACATATATCACAAAACAATCAATCTAACAATTCCACCCTCACACTAAGCGTCCTTGTAACGTTTGTGCGCCAAAATATTGGTGTAATTATCGGGTGTAATTATTCGTATTCACCCCTTGGTTAACAATCCACTATTAATTTTCAGATGTCATAATTGAATCTGCTCGTCCTCTCGCTGAATTCATTATTGATCAAAGTAAGTATGTTACATTTAATAAAATCAAGGTTATTTAATTTACATCTGTCACTTGACCGAAAAAGAGGATTTAAAATGTATATAACACTAATAACATCATAATGGTGTTTCATTATTGAACGATACGTGATTTTTATACATTATTATTTATTTAAAACGAACACTTTCTCCTCAAGATCCTAGTACAGGATCGAAACGTTGGAAGACAAAGTTTCCATTTCTACGTGAGTGTTTCCGTTTTAAATAATAATCGGTGTAATTATAGGTAGCTGATTTTTTATATTATGCTTTTCTTTGTATTGCGCACGTTTTGCGCGCTGTTGCTTCCAACAAATATTTTAACAGTCCTTCCTGTTTGTCCCCAAATATGGAAGAGCTATTAAAAATTCCCTTAAATTAAATTGAAGGACAAACCAATGTATTTAAATAGGTAACTTTGATTTTAATTATACCATTTAGTGCATATTCGGGAATAAGAAAAAAACGTTAGCGATTTAGATGATGAATTGATGTCTAAACCACAGAAAAACATATATACTCGTACTATAAATGTAACAGGCAAAATCAAATCTTATTTTAAGTTTAAAGTAGGTACTATTTTAGCAATCAATCAAAATATTTACAAAGTCTTATGTATGTCTTATGTAAAGACTGAATTATTAAAGAAAGTTGTGTTTTTTTAATTTATCATTAGGTATATCTAAATCGCTTAGTGGTAAAATTAAAACCAAAATTACTTATATTCTATGAGAACAGAGAGAATAGCTTTGCCTGCATCCCTAATCCATATTTGGGGACAAACCAATGGACAAACACAAAATTTAATTCCTGTTTGTCCGCTAATTCCAAATCGGGGACAAACAGGAATGAATGATTCCTCTTTGTCCCCGAATGGTGACAGATTCGGGGACAGACAGGAATAACTCGTTTTTCTTTTGTAATTGTCTTAAGTAGGTAAATACATAAATGAAACAAGAACACATGTGGTCTTAACAAACTTTTTTTTATATCTAGCTTATTCAGATGCGGTTAGAGAAACCCTTATTGAAGCAATGCTGAAGAAAGACAACGAACTTTTTGTGGACGAAAATGGCGATACAGAGACATACTTCTACGACGCACAACGGTATAATTTTCAAGGATCTTCCAAACATCGTTGATAGTTTTTTAGACACAGGGACGAGTCTTCGAAAAAGCTCATCAATTTTAATCATGTGCCGTCGGAATTCTTTACAAGAACTGTCTTCTAGTTGATCGTGTAACGCTAACATTACGCCCTTTTTTATGTAATATCGCCGTCGCGGTGGATTCCTATGAGCAAACAAACATCGGAAAAAATCTTAAATATGATTTTCTTATGATGACTAGCATGAGTATATTATAGGATTTGATCTGACATTATAGGTTACTGACTGTATCAGTTTGCGGAGAGCCGCTTCTGATACACTGCCTACATTACATTTCTTTAATTTTATTTTTTTATAAATGCAGATTGAAAAAAGCTTTAGCGCTTACCTCAAGAGATACGCACGGTAAATTAACGCGGGAAATTGGTAAAAAAATTGATGAAAGTCTCAAAACTCAACTAGTACCGAGGAAGCTAGCGACCACCATGAAAGGTAAACTAAACCAACGGAACATTTACACGAGGCCTATTACCCAGTCTACTACGTCAAATAATTAGAAGACAGTCCATTGTAATAGATTGTCTCTATTTATACAACGCCAAAATATTGAATTAGCTCAGTGGATTGGCTCGTTAATTGACCTCGTGTAAATTCTCTGGTGCATCACGATCAACTGCATCGCGATTGTATCGCTGCTTTGAGTAACGCGTGTGTAGACGTTTTGCGACTGTATCGATACTGCATCGACATTGTATCGCAGCAAAAGATCGCATGAAAGAAAACATCGTGAGGAAACCTGCACACTCCTGCAAGAAATTTACCAGGTTATGTGTGTGTGAAGTTGACCAACCCGCATTAGGCCAGCGATCTGATCGCCCTAATTCAGGGTAGTATCCACGGAGACAAATACAAAGAGGAGCTGCCCTAAGACGTTTTCTATATGATAGCGGGGGTCGCCATTGGGAGGGGGTGCGGGGAGATGAAGTTCTGCTAACCATCTAGCGGTCAATAGCAAAACTAGCTTTGCAGCTAGACACTAATGAACTGTACTTAATTTTGCTATTACACACAAGATGGTTCCGTTCGTTAGTTCGTTACGCTGTATAATGTCGCCAGGCAAGTGAAAAAACAAAAAATTCGAACCATTTTTTAAAAATTTATCTCTCTCTTCTTTTTTGTATTATGTAGTCGTTTTTAATGTAGGATTACCTTATAATATGAGAAATTGTGATATCTGTTCAATTTTGACACGGGATTTCACGTAAGTCCTTTATCGTCATCACTTACTTACTACCAAGTATAAGGAAACATCCTTGCCCAAAATGTGATACTTTGATGTCATGTATTCAATTATAAATATTGAGTAAGTTCATCAATATTATCTGCATTATTTAATTGTATGCTACAAAAATAAATATTTTATACAAATATATTTTTTTAGGTTCCATATCTGGCCACCCAGCTTACTATACAAAATACATGAATGAATGAGCACGAATGAAACAGGTCATATAACCTTCTACAGTCAAGAAGTTATTCTACTTGGCGATAGATGGCGTTGCTATCGCCGAACTTTCTCGAAGGAATAAGTTTCGAGCATTAAAAAAATTCATACGAGTGGAATTATATCTTTTTTTCGTTAGAAATAGTTGTATTACTCGTACTTTTGCACGATACAACACAGCATATAATTTTTGCGTCACTAATTTCAATTAAAATGGTTGTAAAGTAACACTGACAGAAGCGACGACGCCTGGTGGTTAATAGCTAGTAGTAAGAGTACTTAGTCCGCTATGAGACGGGACTAAGTTGCTTGTGGCACCTCCTCTTTGTATTTTTCGTCGAGGACGTAGGTATATGAGCTGTTGAAATTGAAATGCTCTATAACACAATGTTCCGAGACAGCGGTTTTAGCGCGCCGCATCGTGTCGTTAATGTTGTTATTTACTTGTGAAGCGAATTATGACCTATATGCTTGTCGTAAAATCGACGTATCAATAAAAGTATGCCACGCCGCCGCCGCCGTGCTGCGACCATGTAATACGTTTTAGATCATATAATAAATCAAACAAATATAGTAATCGCATTGTAAGAATGCCGTCCTGACAGCAGGCAGCCTAGGAAATATGAAAACCAAATGGGTGCAAAAGAGACAGAAAAAAAATTGTACGTGTATGACAGCTGTCAGGACGGCATGGCATTCTTACGATGCGGTAGATGTAATATTCGCCGCTGCAGTGCCGCTCCGTTCCTCTATATTGCGGTTTCACAAAGCTCTTAACCCTATATTTTGTGACACAAGCAATAGGTCATTTAAAAATAAAAACAGCAATTTACTGTCAGCAAGCTATACATTTTTTTTAAATGCAATATGCTGTTTTTACTATTTATATAGATATACTTATAGATATATTGCTGTAAAGAATACCTTGGTTACATACAAATTAGTTAGGTATTTATATCTGTGATCATTTGAACAGTATCTGAATTCCTTTCGACTGATTTCAGTTACAGCGAATTAATAATTTTACAGGTTTACTTTTTAACCGATTAATATAATTGTTTCAGACCACGCCAAACATGCCGCAGCTTACTTATCTGAGTGCGTTTTGGAACCAGGTACGCTAAATTATTATCTTTTAGGTGTGAAAATATATTTTTCCTTTTAATTGAATGACAAATTTTGACTGAATTTATTATCACTTCAGACCCTGAAATCGATGCTTTTATGGATTTGTTGGCGCAGATGCAAGAAGCTGGTGATTTGCCATTAATAGGAAATATTATAAGCTTTAAAGATGCAGCTGCATAGTAAGTAACTTTAGGTGCATCTACTTTATTACTTGTAGTTTTTATGAAGTGTTATCAAATCTTTTAAAATTATTTCAGCTTAAAGAATTTGACATCATTCGAGGACAAAATTGGGAAACAGGATAAAGAATTGGAAAATAAAATAATTAGTGCATTGATGAAGATGTTGTCTAACGTTCCTATGGAAGGATATTCTGCTGCTGATAGGTTACGTAAGAGCATTTTTTTATTTTTTCTATACACCTTGCTCGAAAATTTAATTTACGAAGGCAGTAAACTGTGTGTTAAATGCGTTTTACCGCACTAGTGCGATTTTCATTACGTTTATTTAAAGGGGTTTGAACATTTTGGCATAGTGATAACCACAATTTTGCGGGAATTTAGGACTTTTACTGAAAAAACGGCGCATGTTAAAACCTGTATATATCGATAGAGGATCTATAGACGAACAAAATGATATATGACTCAATGTCCTACCGCGCAAGGTTTTTGAGATAATCCATGTTAAAGACCCAGTATGGATAAAAATCCTAATTTATTCTCTCTGCGATGAAATACCTATACGTAGTACAATTTTTGCACGTGATGTTTGCTCTTTCTGCACCTCATACGATATCTTACATACATAAATACATGTCACGTCGTACATATCCCTAAAGGGGTGAGCAGAGCCTTAAATGGCACACGGGAAGCATACATTTTGCCGTCAAAATGTTTGGACTTTGGTCAATATTGTACGATATTTTATCTTGCCTACATGTAATGTTCATGTACAATATTTTCTACTACTGTCTCCATCCGTGTCCTTTTGTTTAAGAGCATTGGGCTCTTGATCTGGAGGTCGTGGGTTCGATTCCTACGGATTCCCTAGTGAAAAAGTCACTTGTGCGTTTTATCTCAATTGGTTCAGCTCAGTCAGTCAAAAGACGTCCACTACTGGAGGCAAAGACAAAGGCCTCCCCCAAGGATCTCCACAACGTCTGGTTCTGCGCATCCAACGATTTCCGGAGGCCTTCACCAAATCGTCGGTCAACCTTGTGGGAGGCCTGCCCACGCTGTGTCTTACGGTACGCTGTCGCCACTCGAGAACCTTTCTGCCCCAGCGGCCGTCAGTTAAGGGTCCTACCCATGCCAACTCGCAGTTTGTGAAGGCCTAAGGCTCGTAAACGAGCCAGTAGAAAATTCCAGTAAGCATATTATATACACCGTGAAATTAACATCGTTTTGTTCCCGCCGTGTAGTGATAGTACCCGTCAAACTGAACAACTTTTCACGAAAAAAAAAATCCTGCGACAAAAAAATTTTTGGTCTCTCCATACAAAGTGATACTCCCGAGCGACCCATTTTGTATGGAGAGACTAAAAATTTTTTTGTCACTGGAATTTTTCTTTTCGTGCAAAGTTGTTCAGTTTGACGGGTACTATCACTACACGGCGGGAACAAAACGATGTAAATTTCATGCTGTATATTAAACTTGGATATATAACCTTTAATAGGCGCAGACTGTTTTTTTATTAAAAACATTAAATATTATACCAAAAACGCCATTGAAGTCGAGCTGTTCCTATTGTTAAATTCGCTACTGCTTCTAAACTACAACAGACGTGGACACGGTTCCTACGGATTATTGGCTTTTATTTATCTTTCATCCGTGCAAAAAGAAAATCATAGGTAGGTAGAAAAAAGTAAAAAAAAAACACGTTTTTCGCACAATTCCTGCGCAGTGTCGGACGTAACTACCGTGAAGCATCGCACGCTAATATAAACGCTATTTCTGTAGTGCGTAGGTTGAACTTTGAACTAAAGCGCGTTGAGTTGCTAATCTAGCCATTGTATGCCCCTTAATGAAATTATTACTTACCTAAGCCTAAAAGGGAAGAGAAATTGTGAGGAAAAACGCTACGCCTACAAACTGCTATTCAGTCTGACGATGTTTACATACAACTTTTATTTGTGAAATAAATAAATATATATTTTTTTCTTCTTTTTTATCTTTTTTCTTCTAGCAATGTACGTACACCCCACCCACTGCCACATAATTTTGGCAATTCTGAAGGCTATGTCGGTTACCTTAGTTCTCGTGCGGTTCTCATAATTTTCGATTCGATCTCGCAAGGAAACTCCCGAGCATATCTGGTAGTCGTGGTAGCAACGTAAAAACTATGGCAGATGCCGTAAGGCTGTTTTAAAACGGGACTGCTGCTCACGTGATAAAAATAAGAAGAAAATTTTCTGTTACAACATTACTTTCTGTTTTACTGTACCTATACCTATATATTATGCAGCTTAACAACGCTGAAGCAAGTGTCTTGAATGAACTGCAAATGTACAATGTAGAAACATAATAATAAACTGCATCATGTAATTAGTTCATCATCATTATCATCTCAGCCGGAAGACGTCCACTGCTGAATATAGGCCTTTGCCATACGTTTCCACCGTGAACGGTCCTGCGCTACTTGCATCCACCGGCGCCCAGCAACTTCCACCAAGTCCACATTGTGGGAGGCCGTCTAAGACTACGCCTTCTGGTCCGTGGTCACCATCCGAGAACCTTTCTTGCCCATCGGTTATCGGTTCGACGAGCTATATGGCCTGCCTATTGCCACTTCAACTTGCTTATCCTGAGAGCTATGTCGATGACATTGGTAATTAGCTCAAGATGAAACAAATAATATAATTTACTTTAGTTAGCATGAACTGCAATAGACTGATTGATTGATTGATTCATATTGATCCACTGTCTTCGCTCTGATCAGAAGACTTCAAAATATTGTCTAAAAGCAGCAGAACCAAACCAAAACCGACTGAGCCGACCGACCGACCAAACCAAATTGAGAAGAACGCACAAGTGTTTTTTTCACTAGGTAGGAATCGAACCCACGACCTCCAGATCTAGAGCCTAATGTATAAGACTACGGAGGCAATCGTAGAAAATATTGAACTATGAGCATTACATTTAGCCAAATATTTTACCGTAATTTTAGTGTGAGCTTCCCGTGTGCCAACTAAGGATCTGCTCACCCCTTTAGGGATATGTACGTGATTATATGTATGTATGTAAGATATAGTACCTATGAGGCGCAGAAAGTGCAAACATCATGTGCAAAAATTGTTGTACTATAAGTATTTAATCGCAGAGGGAATAAATTAGGATTTTTAAACATACAGGGTCTTTACATAGATTATCTCAAAAATCTTGCGCGGTAGGATATCGAGTCATATATCATTTTGTTCGTCTATAGATCCTCTATCGATATATACAGGTTTTATCATGCGCCGTTTTTTCAATAAAAATCCTACATTCCCGCAAAATAGTGGTTATCACTATGCCAGACTCTCATACGGGGATGTTCAAACCCCTTTCTACAGTCTCCACAATTAATATTCAGCCACAAGCATTTTAACAACAAAAAATATTGAATCGATTATGACAAAGAAATGTATTTTGTTTATTTCAAGAACTTGTATCAAAAATATTATCAGCCAGAAATATTTAACGAAGAATCGATTCGTATAGGCTGAATGTTCCATAATTATGCTTACAAAAAATAAACCTGTTATTGTTTTGAGGTTGGCGCTTAATTAGTAAAATTTTCAAAATCAAAAATATTTTTCTCCGACACGCTCGAAAATGTGGTCGTTACTGTAAAAAACAGTACGCGAGGTGACTCATTTTTGGACGAAACATTGCCCCATATAAAACACCACAACAACCTCCGCCACCCGCGGTTATAATAAAATTATAAGTGTTCTTTCTTTCATGGCAATTTTGGGCACATATCCCGCTGCTATGAAGTAATAAGGCTCCCTAATGGTTCACTTCTATCTGTAGACTATGTTTTTATTTCTATGTGTGCAATAAAATACATATTCATTTATTTATTTATTCATTCAGGTACTCTTACTACAGCGACGATGACGGCGGCCTGAATAAATGCCATAATGTTTTTTGCTAATATCTATTAATTCCCTGTTCACAAAAAAAATATATTTGAGGTAGTAAGTTGACCTAACAACTTCTTTGAAATAACGCAGGTTTCATTTTGAAACATGAATTTTTTACTAGGCGGGAATGTATGGGCTCCGCGGCATTGTAACAAAACAATCAACTGGCAGGCGTTTTTTTTTTGTTTTGATAGAAATCCGTATTCTTTATCAAAAAGTGCAAGACTGATGTTACTTTTGTGATATACAATTCATATACATTATATTTAGTAATAGGATCTATTATTAAATGAGAAAAAAATACAAATACGTAAACAAACTATAGTTGGGTTAGGTTAGGTTAGGTTAGGTTACGGTTAGGTTAGGATGGCTTCTGACAGCTTCAAAATTTTTCATACGACGTTACCAACTTTTTTAATAATATTCAGTTTAAAAACCATAATAGCTAAAATATTAAAAAAAAGTAACTTCACTTCTTATTTTATCATTAAACAGTATGCAATTTTACTTATTAAATAAATAAATGAACGAAATAATATTAAAAAGTTTTGAAAATTTAAATCTGTCAGAGCTCATCCTATAGTAACCCAAGTATAATTCTTATCTACTCAGGTTAAAAAATAAAGCAAGTGACTAAGCAATGTGATTTGATCGGGATAATATTTTTTTGCGAATGATTCTTTCTCAGGTGTAATTCAGCAGCAAGCGAGACTGTTAACTTCTTACTTGGTGGCCCTGGGTAAGTATTTTTATGCTTAATATTATTTATTATTATTAGGAAGTCAACGTAGGAAGAATTTCTCGGTTTGCAATTTAGACATCTCTCGTATCCTTCATTCCTCAACTTCTTGCACAGTAAAATAAAAACAATGATCAATGTGTTTTGCTAGATAAGGTTAAGTGTAATATGTAGGAACTCATACTACTTACGTTTTAATTAGCCGAGAAGACGAACGCATTGAAAAAGTTAATAGAGCGTTTGGAAAAAACCCCGGATTCTATGATCTTGCGGCACGGAAGTGAACGAAAATCATTCTTCGATGCATCTGAGTGGTAAGTTCTGTTTTGAACCTTGTAACCAAGCATATTTGTTTAGAACCAATTCGGTGGTGTTTCGAACCAATGCGGTGGTTTCCGTAAATATGGCAACCCAATGTCAAATCGATCTGTCATTGGGTTGCCATAACGGAAACCACCGCATTGGTTCGAAACACCACCGAATTGGTTCTAAACAATATTAATTTTAGCTGCGGACAGTTACCGGCTTATTACACTGCACCACCTTGAGAACGGGACCTAATTTGAATTACATTGGCGTGTTTAAGCGGCGTCTGTGACGGAAAGTTACTACTAGAAGAGTAAAGACTAGTAGTTACGGTCCAATATTTAGGGAATATTTACCAATTTACCTTCGCACAATGTCTTAAGTGCATACCTAAGTACTTATAATACAGGGAATTCCTAATATACCGTAAGGCAAAATGACAAAAAGGCCCTTTCATACCAAACTGCGCGGTCAGATGATCGATGTACTACAGATTTGTATTTTTTTTTTAATCAATTTATTTCAGCCTGCTCGGAAAAACAATGGGCGAAATACAAAATGAAAAATCGGGGGATCCAGTAGTGGCCAGAAAGATACAAATAAAACTTAACAATACGATGGCATCTGAAGACAGTAAAATTATGACCGGTAAAACTATTAAAATACTAAGGTGCTTGCTTATTTATAATGTTCTGCTTTAAAGGGTGTAAAATATAAAGTGGCTCATAAACTTGCTTTTTTTTCAGACGTGATCGCCGACGTCTCCAACTACTTGGCTGTCCACTTATTGCATCCACGTAAGTAATATTAAATCTTAAATCGATCGTGCAAAGCTGATCATCATCAACAATCGGTTAAAAGGAGCACTGAGTCATGGGTCCGACGCAGAACTAGATTATCCTACCATTGTAACATAGCTGAGCAAGTATTAATACTTGCTCAGCTATGTTTCTTTTCTATATCTCTTGTGTAACCTAGACAGAAACGCAGATATTTTTTTACAAAATAGTTTGCACTGTATGTGGGTATGTTCGGGCGAAATCTTGCAACTCAAATTTGAAGCACTTGCTGCCATTGGAATTTGGTACACTTATGTAACCGCGATGACAATGCAATATTATGGTACCATGGAGCTGGTCTCATGATGGAGCCGGAAGGTGGCCATAGGAACTCCTTAAATACACACCACAACCTAGTCGTGTTTGGGCTCGTTGGATTTGTCTTAACAATATCTTTGTCATACGGATGTCCAGGGTCTCATGATGGAGCCGGAAGGTGTCCATAGGAACTCCAATACACACCACAACCTAATCGTGTTTGGGCTCGTTGGATTTGTCTTAACAAGGATACTCCACTCCACGGCTTTAAAAGCTTGTTTAAAAAGGATTTTTGATTAAACTTATTCAGAATCGAATCGAGTGCGTAGCGAAGCGAATAGCGGCTGTTAGATACCTACTATAACCTACGAAATTAGTCATTACATGAAGAGTAATGTTAGGAGCCTTTGGCAGCTCAATGACACCAAGGGAATGTAATGTGAGGACATCAAAACATACTCGTACGGAAGTCAGCACATGCGGTTGGACACATTTGTATTACGGAAACCGCCCCTGTTGCTACGGGATAACAAAGTCTCAAGTGTCCAGCCGCATACGCTGGCTATTATACCAAATGATTGCATTGTCGTTTTCACTTGGCAGAACTAATAAAGGTGTGCAAATGCATGAAGAGCGTTTTCATACAATGCGAGCTGTGGGCGGAGGAGATTCTCCGGCGAGTGGCACGGCCTCGCTGCACGTGCAGCCAGGGCCGCATCATTGAGCCGCCCAGCGCCTTCAGTTCCGGGATGAAGATCGATTTCAAAGAAGTAAGCTCTTCAGCTTAGGCGAGCTCTTGGCACAGATGTTGCTATGCTAAGCGCCCCGTCTCGTGCCGAGCTCGCATAACGTAACTATTAATAGAGCCAAGAAATAGTTGATTTCGGCGCTTCCAATTTATTTTTTATATTTATAATAGGTTAGCGTTTGACCACAGTCTCACCCGGAGGGTTTCACCTAATGGAAAGCGATGACGCGGTCGAAGGTGGAATATGTTTACCCATTAGTACATGCCATTCACTCTTGCTTTGAACACACCAAGATCATACGATTTGCACGCACTAAGGTACCTTCTGTAGACAGCCAGCGGGCTGACTGAATCGCCTGAATGTTTGAAAAGTACATTAAGGGCCCCGGAGACGGTCAAACGGTTTGATTCAAACACGTAAAGTTTGGTTTGACTCAAACCATTTTGATCGTTTATAAAGGTGGTTTGAACGGTTTGTCAAACATTTACGTGTTTGAAGCATGTTTGATGCAATTTTATATTTTTGTTGTGTTTGACGCGTCAGAAGTGTAATTACGACAGCGTAAAGAATCAGACTGCGCAGAGCCGTTTGACAAACCGTTCAAACCGACCTCAGACGGTTTGATCAAACACGTAAGGTTTGAGTCAAACCGTCTCCCGTCTCCGGGGCCCCTTTATACTCAACTAGCGGTCCGCCCGCGGCTACGCTTGCGTTGTGTAAGATTTTCCCGTAAAAAGTATCCTAAGTGTTAAGTTAATCCAAGGTACAAACTATCTCTATTTCAAATTTCATCCCAATCCGTTCAGTAGTTTTTGCGTGAAAGAGTAACAAACATCCAAATATATTTTCACATTTATAATATTAGTGTGATGTTGATATACTGATAAAAATTAACGGATTGTCTGCAGTGTCCGACGATGGCGACGAACTTGCAAGACGGTCCGAGCCTACCTTGCCCCGCAACCACGGGGCCCTGCCCGTCTACTGCCAGCTACATGGTTGAAACGATACAGCGCTTCCAACCCACGCGCCCTTTGAGCCCGCCGCCACGCCGCCTCCACCAGCACCGACCTGTCAAAGGTTCGTTTAGAGTTCCAGATGGGCAAGGATTTTTTTGCGTTATTTAGTAAACACGTTGTAAATAATGAACGTCGTCGGTAGTAAAGTGACGGCTGCTTCTCGCCCAAAATGCGCAGGTTCGTTTCCTACACCATGAACCAACGTGATTCTAAATTTATTATGTTCGTTCGACGGCTTGCGGTGAAAGAAAACACAACCGTGAGGAAAATGTGTACTGGATCTGCGTAGTCGACTAAGGCCTGCTCGCCTTAATTCGGGGTAGGATCGAGCCCCTCGATCGATGGGGACGAATGAGCTTATAACAACAACAAATAATATACTACGTACTCTATAAAGATCTATTTCAATCTAGAAATTAATTTTTCAACTAAACTGCCTTACATTTTTTTCACCAGCAACCCCCGGTTCGGAGCTGGCGGCCAGTTTCACATCAATGGGTCAACCGTCCTATGGGTCCGCGTTGTGGACGACGTCGACGCAAGGAACATCGAGGATCCTCGACATGACATTCACGTCGCCGTTTAACTCCAACCTCATGCTGCCATCGCGCTCGTTCTGCAACGTACGCTCCAGGTCACGAATTCCGCAGTCTCCTTGGACAAAGTACGCGGCAAAGCTGGACTCTCGAGTCCGTGACGACTCACCTCCCCAATATCACATGTCTCCCGACGTTGAACACAAAAGGAGATATGGACAATATAACGCCGGTAAGATATTTGTCTGAACTCGTGAATTTGAATAACGGAATCTTATTTTATTGAAATTGTCCGTTAAATATTTTTTTATATAATTAGAATCACCACTGATGAACGCGGGCCAGATGACGGACTTGCACGCGATGATACTGAGTCTGACGTGGAACGTGCAGGCGTGGCGCGACTGGCTGCAAGACAACTTCAATTACGTACTTACCGAGCACACATTCGACCCTACAAAAGCTCCAGGTATCACGTATAGTTCAATGATACGAGTATCACTTCATTGAAACAAAAGGGATACCCTGGAATCACAATAAAGCATCATCATCATTTTCTGTTCTATAATTATCTCAATAAAGGTTCGGATCTCACTACGAAGGGTCGAATTTTGATTAGGCACACTTCGGTCAAACATTACACTGTAAGACTGTCCCCAGTTTGTTGCAGGCTGAATCACCCGATTGTCAAGTAAGATGATTCCGTGCTTTGGAAGGCAGGCTATTCTGGAACATTGTTGTTACATGAGCCATGTCAGAGGCTTTGGCCGGCTCCGTAACTCAACAATAACAACAAGATAACAAGGTTTGTGGGATCAGTTGCCGAGTTACAACCCACACGATAATGAAGCAAAAGGAATAATAAAAAGATAAAGTGCACGTATTTGTCTCTAATATTTCAGACGTAGCGTATGGCGAATGGGCGTCATTCAAGAAAAGGGTGATGACTGAAGCTTTGCAATGGCGACAGTACGTCAAATTCAGTGTGCAGCTTACCGTGTGCCTCGAACAGCGATACAAGAATATAGACGTAAATATCACATGCTTAGCTTCTCAGCTAAAACAGGAGCCGTAATATCTACTTTAATATATATGTTTTATGACATTAGGACAATGCATTATACCCGGGTTACTATAGGATGAGCTCCGACGGCTTCAAAATTCTTCATACGACCTTATAATATACAATTTAAACACCATATAGCTAAAAAATTAAAAAAAGTAACTTCACCTCTTATTTTATCATTATACAGTAATTTTAAATAAGAAATAAATAAATAAACGAAATAATATTTAAAAGATTTAAAATTTTAATCTGTCAGAGCTCATCCTATAGCAACCCGGGTATACCAATATTGATATAAGTAATTGTTCATACAGATGTTTGGAAATTCACGACAGACAGCAGAATCCCAACCATATTTTAAATGTCAGAGAGAAATGCTCGAAATATCGGATATGTTCAGCAAGTGGACGCACTGGCTTATGGCTGTGGTAAGCATTGGACCGATTGACATTCTGAATAAACGGAAATTAATGTTCATCCTGCAATGCCTGAAAAGCAGGGTTGTGTGTCCTACCCGTTTTGACATACGGAGCTGAGACGTGGAACATGACGGTTAAGCTGGCCCACCGGCTACATGTCACTCAGCGAGCTATGGATAGATCTATGCTTGTTATTTCGCTGCGGGATAAAATCGTGCGAAACGAAATCATCCGGCAGAGGACCAAGGTGGTTGATATCGTCCAGAAGTGTAACAAGCTGAAGTGGCAGTGGGCTGGCCACGTCCGTCGCAGAACCGATGAGCGTTGGAGCAGACGGGTTCTCGAATGGAGACCGCGTCTCGGAAAACGTAGTGTTGGACGCCCCCCTGCCAGGTGGACTGATGACCTGAGGAAGGTCGCTGGTGGTGGCTGGATGAGGAAAGCGGGTGATCGTGCGCTTTGACGTGCCCTTGGGGAGGCCTACGCCCAGCAGTGGACTGCAATAGGCTGATTGATTGATTGATTGAATGTTCATCCATTCTTCTTTTGAAGAAAAACGGGCAGCAGATAAAATCTTTATTTTTAAATCTGTCAAACATCAAATTTTCATTGCTCGAGTTACACCGAAAATAATAGAAGATTGATGCTTTGGATTAATGCTAACCTTAATTTTACCTTAGCAATAAGGCCGCCTATGTGAACAGATACAAGCGTACCGCGTAGCTGTATTTTGTCTGATGTCTTTACAGGGCAAGCCTTATATTATCACTGACTAAATAATATTAAAATTCTACGCATAATATTTAGTAGGTAATCAACAAATCGTCTCAAATGTTTAACTGTTACAGTTTAAAGAAACTGAAATGATAAGACCGGATCCTAACGACGCAACTCCATTACATATCTTGTAAGTTATCTCAACATATTTTACACATTTAAGTATATTTTTTATGAAATAGTACAAGATAAAAGATTATCTTAAATTTTTGTGATGTTTTGTTTCTTTCTGTAGGTGCTTTAATTATTTTAAGGCAAAGATATGGTCCGGCATGAGAGACTGGAATTTATACAAAAAACACTTGAATGTTTTCTGGGAACATAAATACGCGGAACTGATGACAGGTTGGTACTTTACCGTAAGTTTGATGTTTTGATCGTTCGAAAAACGATAATCCATGATTACTGACTTTCGAGCTGGCGTTGCTCGAGATTTCGATACATCGAGACAGTATCCTTTCGGGGTCATTGTCGATTTTAAGTAAAAAAAAAAAAAAAAATTTGGTGCTTGTGTTATGAGAAGAGAACCCCTAATAAGATCTGCATTTCAATCAGATGAGCGACGTTATAGCTTATAAAAAATGAACTAGGATACCTCGAGTAGACCTTAAGGCCCATTTATACTAGCAAAAGTATAATGGCGAGTTAACTAAACTCGGCAAGTAGTAAACAGCTGTCAAAATAGACCGGGCTTCTTTTTAACACGTCTTTATTCATAAGTGGTAACTTACTAGTTACCGAAGTAAATGAGCCCTTATGTTTAAGCGTGGGAGCGAAAGGGCCCAGTGTGGGTGATGAGTGCTTACGGAGCGGTGCCCAGTGGAGCTGTTTCCGCCGGAAAATATGCCGATGAAATTATCTGGGTAGCGCGGACTACGCATAAGTAAGAATCAATCAATACTAATTAATCACATTTTTGTTTTTTTTTAAATATAATATTATAAAAGTAGAATTGAATAAGTACCAAACAAATCTTAAATAAATATCCTCTAAGATTTACATTCATTGTAACCCAAAATTAAAATATAAATTGATTAGTTGTAGGCATATTCTAGAATTTAAAGTTATTAATTTAAAAATCAACAGCCGTATTTACATAAATATACACACTAACCTACACATAATATTTTTATCACTTATTCCTCTGGTTCTCTCTCATACACACACACACTTAGCACACAAATATTCACAACATAAACATACACGTCTATATAATTTCACTAACCACAGACAAAAGGGGCATCTGAAAAACAGGGTTGCCCCGGGACGTCTCCTATTATCCGCCTTTAGTTGTATATTAAGTATTAAGAACTAAATTATTATTATTGTTAAATTGGTGGATAATAAATAATATTTTCTTTCTTTCTTCTTTGCGGCTCAAGTCCCAACGGATTGATGAAAATCGGCATAAAGATAGATTTTCTAGACGTTATTTAGATATTGTTTGGACTTGGATTCAAATCATCTCAAAACTAAGCGAATATTTTAACCAAAAACTAATAACTAATTATTTTGATTAAATTAAACATCCTTTATCACATCTACAGTTCTGAAGTCCTACCAGGGGCGCTGGTACCATCGAAACACTGTTGCATCATTTACTCGAGTGGGGTGGTGCTTAACTGCACTAAATATCAGGTATTTGTACATGTGAACCATTTTCTGAGTATCATCATAAATATTAATATCAGATGAAGAATTAGATTTGTCAAGAGACCTGAGCCTAAAACATTGGCATTTGCCAGTTTCAAAGGGAGAGCTAAATAGAAAAAATATAAGAGCGTAAGCCTTGTTTCCTAAACTCAGTAATGCCCAAATTATTATTTTTTTATTTAGGGTCGGAGAATACACGTTTTAGTTTACCTCATAATTTTGTGTATGGACACACTGGGCATTACTGCATGGAACCTGATTTCGCGTCAGGCGTACGTTTTCTGTCTTATGGCATATTTATAATATTAGTGCAGTTTTTTAAGCTCTTTACAACGTGAATATATTTTATAGATGTAGATGCTTTGTAGATGTAGATGAAAGCGTTGCAAAGCATTTACATCTACAAAATATACCATAAGACTTAATAAAGTTAATGTTGATTAGGGTAGTACGAGGATCCGGCGTGGGATGTAAAAGGATAAAGCGGACTGTACTGAAAAGGTCGCTGTATTAGGAACAAAAGATTTCAATTTTCTGAGTAACTATGCGCGTGCTTGCTCTTTTATGTCGAAGTGAGAGGACTGAGGAGCGCGGCGAGGATCAGGGGCGCTTTCTGCGTGTTTCCTTGTGTGCGTAGGATGTAGATAGTACAATGCAGTCGTGTGTTCCTCTTATCTGTATCTATGGGACATTTGTAGGTGCTTTGCAACGCGGCGGTGCAATGGATACAGTGGCGCGCGGGGCTGATGCAAAGCCAGGTCGCGCGCGCCGTGTGCGTGGCTCCGGGCGTGCACGTGGGGCGCGTGGTGTACCACGGGCATCACCTGGTGAGGCCAAACCTCCACTTGAGCTCTAACCTCATCATCATCTCAGCAGGACGACGTCCACTGCTGAATATAAGCCTCCCCTATAAGTTTCCAACGTGAACGGTCCTGTGCTACTTACATCTACCGGCGCCCGTGGTCGCCATTCGAGAACCTTTCTTCTCCAGCGGTAAGCGGTCGAGCTATAAGGCCTTCAACTTGCTTATCTTGAGAGCTATGTCAATGACCTTGGTCTTTCTACGTATCTCCTCATTTGTAATTCGATAACGCTGTGAGACTCCGAGCATAGCTCTCTCCATCGCACGCTGTGCGACTCGAGCTTGTTTACGAGACCAATCAGCTTACGCAAGTAATATATCCCGCACAACGCGTAGTGTGACTGGCTTTCTATGTGCACCTGGATAAATCAAACAGCAGCTAGGCTTTCGTTTTCATTCTAATATCTGGAAAAGTCGATTTCCTTAGTGGCTTGGGTTGCTTGCTTGGTTCGTTCATAATAGGGGATCGGACTACTTTTTTTTATTTTATAAATCCAAACTTCTTAGTTTCTGCTATCGAAGACTAAAATAATGTTTGCCCTATCTTTAAAATTCACCAAGTTATGAAGGTTTGAAATTCAAGATTAGACAGAGAGGCACATACCTACTTGTGACGTCATTTGTTAGTAACGCCATATAATCTCCATACAAAAAATCGTTTTTTAAAAGAGAGACATATTGAAACTTTAAAAAATCACTGTAAATTCGTTTTTCAACCGATTCTGTTGCGAATCGTCTGCTACTAATCTATATTTTTAAATTAATTCATAAAATATGGTAAATTTAGGGACCGTCCGATCCCCTATTTCTTTAATCATGCAAAATCTGCTTTCGTGATATTTGTTTTTTTACATGCTTAGGTGGGTGCTGTAATGGCGCCAAACAACTGCTGCGAAGTGGTGCTCCACAGCCGCTCCTACAACTACGACTGCTACGAACTACTGGTGCTTGCACCGGAAAGAGACGTCTAAGGTGCAGAATTATCTTCCCTTGGTAAATTCAAGTAAACTTCACGAAGTTATGTGAGGGTAGGAAACTGATCCACTCCTCACAGCAAAACGGTTTTATACTTATTTTAGACTCATTTATTTTTTGTCCTAGTAAGCAAGCGGTCGATATACTCAAATCCAATGACATAGTAAGACCGGGTAATCTTGTTGTAACCTTTTGCGATCAAAGTAACCACCATACAAAAGGAAATATCTAGCCCCAACACGAGCCATCATCACGAATTGAATACAGAGCATGCGTGTGCAGTTAATTGCGGAATGGCGGCGATTCATTTCAAACGCGTGAAACAAAACATCTATCGGTTTGTTCTGCATGGTCATCGCCGAGCATGCGTGTGCAGTTAATTGCGGAATGGCGGCGATTCATTTCAAACGCATGAAACAAAACATTTATCGGTTTGTTCTGCATGGTCATCGCCAAGCATGCGTGTGCAGTTAATTGCGGAATGGCGGCAGTGAATTTCGAATGCATGGAACAGAATATCCGATATTCCCTTTTGTGTGTGGTGAAAAGGTGTTTCACGAATTACGTCTGAATACTTCATTTAAGTCTTTGATAACCCGTTTGATAACCCTAATAAGAAAAAAAAGTCGATACAATAGAATGGCTTGGCCTTGACACTACACAATCAATCAAATCTCGTAAAAATGTACGTATTGAGTAGTACTTTCTAGTCAGTCGAGTACAACGACGCTTGCAAACTTGGCACAAAACTATCAATACCGAACCTTTGTTAATGTACCTATGCTTGTTATGTGATGTCATGTATTGTTTTGTATTGTTTATTGTTTTGGGTTTGGTTTTGATAAATAAACACTTATTTTTAAAAACATAACGTTTTATTTGGGTAGTTCATTAATAAATTGGCAACTAAACTATTCAATACAAAAACAATATAAATAAGCGTAAAGGCGTGTCTCCTGCCAATGTTTTGGTCTACACTCTACACAAATTCGTCTACACATAGACAAAAACAAATGTTTCAAACGACGTCTCCTGCTCTGCAATGTTTCGGACAAATGTTTCGGTTCGAGGTTTGATAGGCTCGCTTGTTTTGAATACTTTCTGGCGCAGCAAGGAGGTCACATTTATTTACTTTACTTTACTAATACTAGCGCTAACTTTTCTTACTGCTTGAATTACGTGAGCAAGTTTTATTAGGGCTTGAAACGAGTCGAGGCTCTCACTTAAAAATTTTCATCATACATAAAACTAGCGCTCTGCCCGCAACTTTGTTAGCGTGGTCAAAGTTTTATCACCGAGATGATCTTTTCAAACAAGTAAAACTAATTAAATAATAATAATCCACCAAACAGCACACTACAACGAGGGTGGAGTGATAAGTCTTGTTTGAAATAGGCATTGGTTTTGTGCATAATCTCTTCGTTGGAGCCAAATCTATTCCAAGCCATTTTTTTAAATTTGGAACAAAAACAGCGTCTGTCAAAATTTTGGACACCGATTTATCTTACTTTGTATATACACTCACCGGCACATCTAACCGCCCACCCTTCATTTCAGGGAACAGGTTCTCGTGATTCTTTATAATTCTATTAGTTACAGCTGATGTTAGTTAAAAAATACTTAATTTAACGTTTATTTAAGTATCTAATTTATCGTAAAATTATCAATAAATCAATCGTAATGTATAACAACAAGCGTAATTTAAAATTAACTCGAAATACAAGGGTGGGCGGTTAGATGTGCCGGTGAGTATATATAATATATTTGGTTTCTATTCCTTTTATAAAGACCCGTCATATTTTTTTCTATCTTCTATACACAGACACCGACCAGTTTCAAATTTATTATACGTACTTTCATTGGAACAAAGAGTATACATTGGGATGCCGTCTGTAATCTTAGCAATCTTTGGTCAATGTTTTCGAAATGTTTTCCAACACATTTCATAGACAATTTGTGTAGAGGAACCATGGATAAACATGTATTTTTTTTCTGTTTTGTTGAGATGTTTTATGTGTATTCTGTAGACCAAAACATGGCAGGAGACACGCCTTAAAATTATACTTACGTTTAATCTCACTAGTCTGGCCTCTAAAATCAGGCTCGCTTTAAAAAGCGTTACTGTGCACTTGCGTCATTCTGTTTCTCGTTTTGACCGTCATGTGACGTTCCGTTTCCGCTTGGACCCTGAGGTTCGTCGCTCTGCAGACTGACCTTCTCGAGGACTCCGGCGGTGGCGGACAGGCGCACGATGTCGCCGGTCTGGAACATGTCGGTGGCGTTGGCCGCTCCCACCAGACACGGCAAGCCGTACTCGCGCGCTATTACCGCTCCTAAACATAGAATAACACAATTTTTATGAATTTATGCCACCACCGTATCTTCGTTTTCTGCCGTGGCTAAGCAGGGAAAGTACAACACGAATGTAGCAGATTCGAAGGGCTCAATCAATCAATCAGCCTATTGCAGTCCAGTGCTGGACGTAGGCCTCCCCAAGGGTACGCCAAAGCGCACGATCACCCGCTTTCCTCATCCAGCCAGCAGAAGATATGACGCAGTTTCCCGAATGCTGCCCAGCCCAACGGTACTCTTGCGATCTCACGCTTCGAGGGGTTACTCCATTTTTACTGCTCAAAAATGCCCTCTGAGGTGAATACTTAGACAGATTGCAATGGTCTTAAATAAGCATTTGAATGTATTGTGCTTTGTTTGGATTTTCGGATATTGTTTTCGAGTATCCACCTCAGGGAGGATTTTTTGGAGTGGATAAATAGAACCACTCGGTTTGAGCTGTTGAAGTCAGTTGCATGTTACTCCCAACTTATTGGACAGGGCAGTTGGACTAAATTTCCGAAACGTTGTCGACTTCGCACAACACAGCCAAGATAATGTTACAATAGAAGGGTTACAAATATTTTAGTTATTGTTTTAGAGACCTAAATATAATCAACAAGTTATGTAGGTCGTAATTGGCCCCTTTTGAAGCTACTGCAGCTGAGCTGTTTACCTTAAGCTAAACAGCTTTAATTGTTCGAACTACTCTATTCCATCTATTCAATTAAGGTACAGATAATTCGTACAAGTTTTAGACAAGCAACAATGGCTACACATGACGTCATTCTTTACTGAGATGAAGATTTCGATGTTTCCATCAACGCTTTTTCTTACTTATAAGAGCTACAAAATAAAGTGGAATACGCACCGTGCGATATTAGTCCGCCAAGTTCCGTAACAATTCCGGAAATCAATGGGAAGTATGGCGACCACCCGATGTCCGTGGAATGTGTGATTAAAACGTCTCCTTTTTGAAGTTGACCAATCTGAAAAATACATTGTACTCATGAAACTAACAGCGTAGGAACATCTTAAAAAGTAACCATCAACTCATTATGTTTTTAGTTAAACACAATTCTACTCTCAAATTAATATCTTCACCAAATTGGAAATATACACTGTATTTTACCAATAGATATATTCAAAGATAAAGATGTCCGCGCCCTTCAGCTTGTGTGTTACCTCCTGTAGGTCCCTGATGACGCAGGCTCTGGCCAGCACCTCGCCCGCGCACACGGCTGTGGCCTGGAGCCGCTCGTCGCCCGACACCACGCGAGGGCCCGTGCTCTGCAGCGGCTCTATCCACCCGTGTGGTCTCCGCGCCCTTCAGCTTGTGTGTTACCTCCTGTAGGTCCCTGATGACGCAGGCTCTGGCCAGCACCTCGCCCGCGCACACGGCTGTGGCCTGGAGCCGCGCGTCGCCCGACACCACGCGAGGGCCCGTGCTCTGCAGCGGCTCTATCCACCCGTGTGGTCTCCGCGCCCTTCAGCTTGTGTGTTACCTCCTGTAGGTCCCTGATGACGCAGGCTCTGGCCAGCACCTCGCCCGCGCACACGGCTGTGGCCTGGAGCCGCTCGTCGCCCGACACCACGCGAGGGCCCGTGCTCTGCAGCGGCTCTATCCACCCGTGTGGTCTCCGCGCCCTTCAGCTTGTGTGTTACCTCCTGTAGGTCCCTGATGACGCAGGCTCTGGCCAGCACCTCGCCCGCGCACACGGCTGTGGCCTGGAGCCGCTCGTCGCCCGACACCACGCGAGGGCCCGTGCTCTGCAGCGGCTCTATCCACCCGTGTGGTCTCCGCGCCCTTCAGCTTGTGTGTTACCTCCTGTAGGTCCCTGATGACGCAGGCTCTGGCCAGCACCTCGCCCGCGCACACGGCTGTGGCCTGGAGCCGCTCGTCGCCCGACACCACGCGAGGGCCCGTGCTCTGCAGCGGCTCTATCCACCCGTGTGGTCTCCGCGCCCTTCAGCTTGTGTGTTACCTCCTGTAGGTCCCTGATGACGCAGGCTCTGGCCAGCACCTCGCCCGCGCACACGGCTGTGGCCTGGAGCCACTCGTCGCCCGACATCACGCGAGGGCCCGTGCTCTGCAGCGGCTCTATCCACCCGTGTGGTCTCCGCGCCCTTCAGCTTGTGTGTTACCTCCTGTAGGTCCCTGATGACGCAGGCTCTGGCCAGCACCTCGCCCGCGCACACGGCTGTGGCCTGGAGCCGCTCGTCGCCCGACACCACGCGAGGGCCCGTGCTCTGCAGCGGCTCTATCCACCCGTGTGGTCTCCGCGCCCTTCAGCTTGTGTGTTACCTCCTGTAGGTCCCTGATGACGCAGGCTCTGGCCAGCACCTCGCCCGCGCACACGGCTGTGGCCTGGAGCCGCTCGTCGCCCGACACCACGCGAGGGCCCGTGCTCTGCAGCGGCTCTATCCAACCCGTGTGGGTCTCCGCGAACTTGAGCTTGCACCACGACGGAAAGTGTTGGCGGCGCTGCATTGCTCTGAGGAGGTTTTGTTGTTACGTTTAATTAGGTATGGCAAATATTTTTAGTATATTTTAAATATTTTTATTAGATAATTTTTTTAGACTATTCTAAATAACTTATTTGACTGTTTTGTTATTATTTTAAACTCAAACGTCAAAAAGGTTTACTCCGCACTCTTTGCACACTAGTTCACTGCAAAAACAAATCGCGAGACCGTTTTATACAAAATTTCTTTCCACTATGACGTCATAAAGGGTCAAATGGGTCATTACGTTTGTTAAAAGTTTTGACGTAATCTTTTACTTTTTTCCATTAATTTTTTTTACGCTGATTAAAAATTTTGCATACCCAATAGGGATGATGCTTGGATAAAGAAAACGAAATTATATTAAGTCCGTTTGTCATGTCAGGTAGTACAAAAATATTACGTTCAGTCGAAGAAGAATGTACCTTTCGCAAAATGTACACCCTATATAGACACGTATTTTTCGTTTTATCAAATTTACAAAAAATAAAACTTTGTTAAACCGCATTCGAGTTGAAGCTAACTACGTCACAACTTGTATAAAATCGACTCAAGCATAACGTCATACGCTTTTTCATTACTCATACTCTGAAAATAGTTCGGAAGTTGCCTGAGGAGCGGATTGAAGGTAATACTTTTCAGCCCGGAGGAGGGAGAATCACTTTCAACTGACAGCTGTCATTCATTTATTCATTTTCATTCATTATGGCAAATTATAAAAAAAAACTGGTTCTAATTCCACATATCTATTGAACTATGTTCCATCTTACTATACAGCCACTCAATTACAGCGCAATGTTAAATTGAAATAACATAAAGTTAAGTATTAATTAAAGAATATATATTTTTTAAATGACTCTATTATAATTAACTTTCAAACTATTCCTAATAAAATAGATTTGGGCAAAATATTTAACATTTTTCAATGATGGAAATTAAAAATAATGGCTCAAAAGCTGGCCGGCACGGCCACAAAAAATAAAAAATAGGCGGGAAAGCAACAATCCGATTATCATTTGTATCTCGAGTTGTAGGGTTTTGTTTACAATGAGTTCATTTTTTCTTTAGCTAATTCGTGTTTTTATTTTTACTTTCCTTGTATTCTTAATGAAAAGCACAGTGTTTACCTCTGGTTAAAGACTTATTTAGTGCCTCGAACTATTAGGGCCCTCGCTACGCTCAGGCCCCAAACCCCGTCTCGGCGCTAAATAAGTTACTTTCACCCCTCGTATAACAATGTACTATTTCAACTCAATGTATCTCCGTAATTTTTGGATTACGTGAAAAAATTATAATTTGGAATTCAACATAATGGTCCAGTTTTTAATAATCTACCTGACTAAAAAAGAAGAAACAGTATTCATCATCCTAATTATACGTTTGATCAACAGCTCATACCAACCGAGGGTCTAGAGTCTACACTGATTAGGGCGATATAGCCTTAGTCGACTACGCTGGCCCGATAGAGGTTGGTCAATTCCACACACTTTTTTAATTTCTTCGCAGGCGTGTGTAGGTTTCTTCACGATTTTTCGTTCACGATAGGAGCGTTTAATAAACGTACTTACATAATGAATTCGAAAACACATTGGGTTAGAACCCCACCAACTTGACATTGCCGACCATTTTACCGACGCTCCAATTATTCGTGCAAAACTTTTAATGGTTTCGAAAAAATCACGTTATATCAACCCCACGTTAAAGCATGTTCAACATCGTAAATGTCATTCTAAAATAAAATTTACATTGGTCATTGTGGAGGACACTTGCGTTTCGAATCATTCTTATTTCCACTTACTTCTTCAGTATCGCGGGATCTCTAGTGAGCAGGTAGGCCCTCAGCTCGTGCAGACGGAAGTGGAAGATGACCTCTCGGTCGGGCAGGAACCAGCGCTTGACCAGGAGGTCAGCCAGCCGCAGCAGCGCGAGGCGCATCTTGTGGATGGCCAGTATAATCTGCGCCTTGGTGCCTTCGCGGTGACGGACTGTACGCCGACACAGAGGTAAGATCCAGCGGAGGATTCGTCTGAAAAAAAATCGAATTTAAAATGCTGAATTGACGATACAGTAAAGCCCAAGTCACACAGAGCGGGAGCGGCGCAGTCCGGGGTCGGGACAAGCGAGACGACGCTATGCCGCACCATAGCACCGTCCCGCTTTCCCGGCCCCGGACCGCTCCCGGCACGGCTCTGTGTGACCATGGGCTTAAGGGTCTGTGCTCTCACTGAATTAGATTTCATAAAAAAAGGACTCTTTGGATTCATTTGACTTTGAATCGTTCTTTTGTGTGCTTACCTCGTATTGGCTTTCTTTGGAGTTTTCAACGAGGCTACAATTTCAGCGTCAGTTAGGGAAGCTTGCGTTTGTTCTTTAGTAGCGCGCATGTTTTGCAAAACCGCAATCATTTCTTCGGGAACCAACGCCCAGGGCTTCGTGTACAAATCAAACTACAAAAGTAATGACATTTGATCATCACAAATCTCAAGAACCTGTCGTCCAGAGAGTTAACAAAAAAATATATATTGAAAGGGGCCGTCTAGCACGGACTTAAAAACAATGAAATAAACTCAACTTTATGAGCCGCACAATTCTAAGGGTTTCGAAAGGGATAGTTCGCCTTTCTGTCTGTAGCTACTTTTATTTCATTCTGTGCACAGACACGCATAGAAAACAACTCCCCTAGACCAGAGCTTTCTTTAAATATTGACAGATGTAGGCGTTGTTAGTATTTATATCGTGGTAACGACATGTTTTCGTGTAATCACTAAACTCTTTAAATTATCTAATCTAGGAACACTGATTTGTTTTAAATCTCTCTTAATAAATTAAAGGCAGTGGTTCATCATCAACACCACATATTATATACGTCTCCACCGACGGGCTCGTGCCGCGCGTGGCCTGGATTAAAGGCAGTGGCACAGCTATCATCATCAACAGCTCATAATACGTCCCCACCGAGGGGCTCGAGCTTACCCTGAATTAGGGCGATCAGGCCTTAGTCGACCACGCTGGCCCAGTGCGGGTTGGTCAACTTCACACACAACCTTTGAATTTCTTCGCAGGTGTGTGCAGATTTCATCACTTCATCGTAAGAGCGTCGAATAAACGTACATATTAATTCGAAATTCGAAAACAGATTGGTATATGCCAGTAGTAGTAGTAGGGTGTGTTATTTGCTCTAATTTATTTTCTATGTAAATTCAAAACCTCACCTCCATAATAGCTCTGTGCCCGTGTTCTTCCAAAAACGTACTGATTTCTTGATGGACGATCGGGGCGTTATGTTTGAGCCACTCCATGGCATTCTTAGGCTGCTGCGTCCTGAACTCCTCGGCCTTCCCCGATTCCTCGATGAGGCGCGTGATCTTGGCCAGGGCTTGCGGCACCTCGGCAGACAAAACGCCTCCCGAACTCAAAAGGAGGTTCATCTCATTGCACTGTTCGGTTGTGAAATCTGTAATTAATTCATAATCAACTCTAATACATGTATGCATGTAAACACTTTATTGCACATAAATAACAAACAAATAAAACCAAATGGAGATAAATAACACCATTAAAACACCAAATTACTGTTATCTTATAAAGTAGAACACTTCAAAACGATACGTCGCGATGTACGCTCAGAAACCAAGAGAGAGTTGGGGTTGCCACAATTTTTGACATAATAATCTATCCCATGAGGGATCTCTTCCAGTCAACCTTTGAGCATCCAGAGGAACATGGAAATGGCAGGCAGACCATACATTTTATAGGTGTGCCATTATAGTCCACAAGCAGTCACGGTTTACAAGTCTTATAACAATGTTGCGTTTAACTCTAATACTAGGCTAGGCCTGTATTATAGGAAGTCATCCAAGTTTACAAAACAGTTATTTGATTAACAATTTAAAATATTATTATCATTTTGATACTAAAGTTAAATCAATTTTTACTAAAGAACAAAAACAAGTACAAATATTAGTTATTATATTATTATATTAGGGAACGAAACGTATCATTTTGGGGTGTAAGTGGCGTGAGAGGCAAGCTAGAAATCATCTATTTATTTACCTTCCCCCCCCTCGACGAGCACCATCATGGCCACGAACTGGCTGCTAGTACTTCCGGCCGACGTGATCGAGTGCGCTATGCAACAACGCTGCATTACTGCCCTCACACCATCTATGCTCTCTAGAAAAGCCATTGGGTTCGGCGTGTCCGTGTTAATGTTAATGCCCTTTACTGTTTTGATGGAGTCGTTCATACACGATTTTGTTCTGGTGAGAAACTGAAATAAAAACCGGGACTAAATTTTTTTTACTTTTAATCACTGTCCCATTTTTTTAGCTGGATGTTTCTGGTATTATTCAAAAACAAAAGCGGATTAACATTGAGAGCTACATGCAGTTTTTCTCACCGACTAGTGAAAATAAAGCGGGAAAAGCTTAGACTGTGTGTGTGGAGCGGTGCAGTCCATGGCTCATTTAGTGTTCTGTCCTGTAATTTGTCATCGACATGCAAAGAAGAAGCGGGAAAGGGACGTTTCCAAGCTAGAGAGGTGTGCTTTTGGTTGGTTGGTTGTTTGGTTGTTGTTGATAAGTCGTCTGTCGTCATATTACTACCCAATTAACAAATTATTTTGTAATAAAACTATACGACTGACCTAGAAATCTAGAGAAATAACTTCCTGCATCAAATAATATGGTGGGTTTACTGCAATAAATCTCTCACGCTGGCTGTTAAGTTTGTACGTACCTTAAGAGTGTCCCACATCTGGTACAACTTGTCCATAGTGTTGGGGGTCCGGCGGTGATGCGCCACGCTCAGCATTCGCTCATCCATCAGCTTGTGGCCGTATATTGACGTCTCCATCATGCGAATCGTCAGGTCAATTTTTTTAGGCACGATCCGGTATAGAGACTACAATAAAAAATAACAATTGTTTTTTATGCACGTAAGAACCCTGAATTTAGTAAATACTAGAACTTTTTCGTTAATATTATGTGGTACAAGAAAACTTTGTTTTGTAAAAACGAATTGGCCCGAAGAGTCTTATCAGAATTGGCACTAGAAAAGCCGTCGCACAAACATTCTGTGTGAAAATGATGCAGATATGGTGAAAGTCGATTCTGCACCGTAAAATACTGTTAACACCGATACCTATCTTACTAGAGGCGTATTATATACCATGAATTGGTACAAGCTGGTCCCGTATAGCCTAATCGATAGTACGTCTGCCTTCGAAGCATAGGGTCGCGGGATTGAATCCCGCCCAAGGCAGAATTGGCACTAGAAAAGCCGTCGCACAAACATTCTGTGTGAAAATGATGCAGATATGGTGAAAGTCGATTCTGCACCGTAAAATACTGTTAACACCGATACCTATCTTACTAGAGGCGTATTATATACCATGAATTGGTACAAGCTGGTCCCGTATAGCCTAATCGATAGTACGTCTGCCTTCGAAGCATAGGGTCGCGGGATTGAATCCCGCCCAAGGCAAACATTCGTAACGACTGATGAGCACGTTGTGTTTGCTTTGTGTCTGGATGTTATTTATCTATGTAAGTATGTATTTATGTAGAATACATTTGTCACCAACCCCTACTCTTCCCGTGGGTGTCGTAAGAGGTGACTTAGGGACTACACATTGAACAGGGAACGGGCAGCAGCGCTCTCTGATATTGTAACCTTTTAATCTGCGATCTCCAACCCGCCTGCCAAGCGTGGAGATTATGGCAAAACCCTCCACTTAAGTGGAGGAGGCTCATAGTCCAGCAGTGGACTGTTACGGGCCGTTGATGTATGTATTTACCTATTTAAGTAATATATATTCAGCTGTGTGATACAAATAGTACAAGTGCTAATTAGTTTGGGATCAGAAGGCAGTGTGCGAGATGTCCCTACATATTTAATTATTTATATTTATTTATTTAATTTTAAAAAAAAACTTACATTATACAAGTTGAGTGTCGCTCGGTGGTGAGTGTGTGCAATGGTATTGTCGAACCTGTTGGCACTCTTCACCAACTTGCTGATGCCGGCTTGCAGCGGAAAGTACACCAGGTCGTAAGATAAAGCTGATGCTGGTTTCGGCATCACCTTAACAAATAGCGTGAAGGATAAAACAGATATAAACCTAAAAATAAATACCCTCCGTAGTAGTGATGATGATATGGTGTGTACAGTAGGCCACAAAATTAGTTTACCACCCTATAAAAATATGATGAATGGTTGAATGTTATTTGCAAATCATAGGCAAATCGATCTGTCAGTCAGTTACAGACAGTATATACACCTTATTGAAATTTTTGAAATCTAATTTTTAGGCCGACTGTACATAAAAGCCAAGAGACTCCACTCAAAAGGGTTTAGGTGGAAATATAAGAATTCCAACAAGCTAATGGGGGTTCATTGGCAGCGGATAGCAGCAAAGCATTGACCAGTTAGTAGGTACATATACCTATAACAATCTGGAATATTTTTGTCCAAACTGTTCGATAATCGTAGTACTGGTAAGACTAGATGGAATAAACTATTTACACATAGCACCGTCCCGCTTTCCCGGCCCCGGACCGCGCCGCTCCCGCTCTGTGTGACTTGGGCTTTACTTTAAAATGCAGCGTTTAGAGGTTCGGGGACAGTCAAAGGCTTGATGTCCAGTTCCAGTTCCTACGTATTTACATTGTTATTATAAACAACTTAATTAGCTTTCTTCATATATGGTTATCGTACTGAAATCTGATATTCAATGTTTATTTTATTAAAATACAATATATTTTTCCTTTATCATTCTGCAATTACGTCATACACTACAAAGGTCCCTTTCAATAGAATCCGGCATTAATGTAAACAAGATAATTTTTTGACACTAACTTTCCAAAGACATACAAGACATTGATGGCAGTTTTAGAAATAATTGAAAGTCGTCCGAATATTTTTTATTAAAATAACTGTCATAAAGAAGTAAATAGGGGGCGAAATGATTGTAAGAAGAATGTATGGTTCCTTGAATGTGAATACCTAATGATCAGGATTGATACTAAAATGTAAGTAATTACGGAGTAATCGTGTTTAAATTGGTGTGTTTACATTATTGCAGGATTCTATTGAAACGGACTTCAGTCGCTTTTCGCCGAGATGGAAGATTCAAAAGCCTCAGTCAAAATCATTCGCGAGTGAGTAAAAACGCAATACTCTATGGACGACGCGTGCATCAAACTGCTTGATCGAGCATGAAGTATTGCGTTTTCACTCACTCACGTATCTTTCATCCCGCTCAAAATGAACATGGAAACTGCCGTAGAGAAAAGAAAACTCCCAGTGATGACGAAGGTGTGCATAAATGTTGTCCCTTTCCCACTCGGCGAGCTAGCCTAAGGGCTAAATAAGGTTAGAGTGAGTACGAACCTCTCCAGTGTTGACGAAGGTCAGTTCGTCGTCGGACATGATGGCTGTGTCCATCTCATGCAGAAGCTCCTCTTCGGTTCAGCCACCGCATGAATGCTGTCCCTTTCCCGATCGGCGAGCTAGCCCTTAGTTAGAGTGAGTACGAACCTCACCAGTGTTGGCGAAGGTCAGTAGTTCGCCGCCAGACATGATGGCTGTGTCCATCTCATGCAGAAGCTTCTCTTCGGTTCAGCCACTGCATGAATGCTGTCCCTTTCCCATTCGGCGAGCTAGCCCTTGGTTAGAGTGAGTACGAACCTCTCCAGTGTTGGCGAAGGTCAGTAGTTCGTCGTCGGACATGATGGCTGTGTCCATCTCATACAGAAGCTTGCTCTTCGGTTCAGCCACTGCTTGAATGCTGTCCCTTTCCCACTCGGCGAGCTAGCCCTTGGTTAAAGTGAGTACGAACCTCTCCAGTGTTGTCGAAGGTCATTAGTTAGTCGTCGGACATGATGGCTGTGTCCATCTCATGCAGAAGCTCTTCTTCGGTTCAGCCACTGCTTGAATGCTGTCCCTTTCCCACTCGGCGAGCTAGCCCTTAGTTAGAGTGAGTACGAACCTCTCCAGTGTTGGCGAAGGTCATTAGTTAGTCGTCGGACATGATGGCTGTGTCCATCTCATGCAGAAGCTCTTCTTCGGTTCAGCCACTGCTTGAATGCTGTCCCTTTCCCACTCGGCGAGCTAGCCCTTGGTTAAAGTGAGTACGAACTCCTCCAGTGTTGTCGAAGGTCAGTAGTTAGTCGTCGGACATGATGGCTGTGTCCATCTCATGCAGAAGCTCTTCTTCGGTTCAGCCACTGCTTGAATGCTGTCCCTTTCCCACTCGGCGAGCTAGCCCTTAGTTAGAGTGAGTACGAACCTCTCCAGTGTTGTCGAAGGTCATTAGTTAGTCGTCGGACATGATGGCTGTGTCCATCTCATGCAGAAGCTCTTCTTCGGTTCAGCCACTGCTTGAATGCTGTCCCTTTCCCACTCGGCGAGCTAGCCCTTGGTTAAAGTGAGTACGAACCTCTCCAGTGTTGTCGAAGGTCAGTAGTTAGTCGTCGGACATGATGGCTGTGTCCATCTCATGCAGAAGCTCTTCTTCGGTTCAGCCACTGCTTGAATGCTGTCCCTTTCCCACTCGGCGAGCTAGCCCTTAGTTAGAGTGAGTACGAACCTCTCCAGTGTTGGCGAAGGTCAGTAGTTCGTCGTCGGACATGATGGCTGTGTCCATCTCGTGAAGCAGTTCTTCCTCCGTCCAGCGCTCCAACGAAGTGATTGGACGCGCTTGCAAAAGGTATATCGAGTCCTGCATATCGCAACGAGATTAGTAAATCAGTTAAAAAGTAACAACAACAATCAATAGCTTATATACGTCCCAACAGAGAGGCTCGAGCCTACTCTAAAAAAAGTCGATCAGGCCTTAGTCGACCACGCTGGCCCAGTGCGGGTTGGTCGACTTAACAGACAACCTTTGAATTTCTTTGCAGGAGTGTACAAGTTTCCTCACAATATTCTCCGTCACCGTAAGAGCGCCAAATAAACGTACATATGAATTCGAAATTCGAAAACACATTGGTAGGAGGTGGGGATCGAACTCGCGTCTCCCGAACGGAAGACAGCGGCCCTAGCCACTGCATCACCGACGACAACAAAAAGTATTATTTTAAAAAATCGCATGCTTTTATCGTAAACTATTGCAGATAAAGATTATTAATTAATTATTGCAGATAAGACTCAAAAGTATGGAGAACGCAGCTAATCCTAAATTTCTTTAGGCTTGTGAATTTATTTATTTCCATTTTAAACACGAGCTTACACACCGCCACTGGCAGGTTTGCTATTCGTCTTTTTGCTGGTTCATACTGACAAACGTAGTTTAGTGCGTAATCGTGACACCAATTCGTAACAGCAAAGAACATTAAGTTTATCTTCGTATTCAATTTTTGTTCAATATTGAGCTTAAAATAGCATTCACGATGCACGATGCATTTCTGTAAAACAGAAAGTTTTGCAACTATGCAAATGATGGACGATGTAAGGTCAACCAAGAAAGTGGTTTACCATTTTTCATTCAATTTCCTACGAAAATAATCTTTGCACCGGCACATCATTACGGCCAAAAAACAGTACGCGAAGTAACTTATTTTTGGACGAAACATTTTCCTATACAAAACAGCGGCCAGAAATGTGCCCTTAAATAGCCTAGGCCAGCAAAGTAACTTTCGTCTAGAAATTTCAATGTATTTGAGTCTTTTTACAGCATACTCTTTTTTTATTTTCTTCTTCTTCCTAACTAATGGCGACACATCTTATCATCTACATATCAGTCGCAATTATTTCGCCAGTGTCGAGTGATATTTGTAGGTGATATACGATTACTCGTATATCCTTGGATGATTGTTCGGTGAATTGGGCTCAGTAATGTGATAGTACAATTACTGAAGCCACCACAAGGCCTCTTGGCATCACGCATAATGCCAGTTACGCAAAATGCCAGAAACGCGTATTGCCAGATTTTAGAATTTAATCATTAATATTAAAAATAACCTGTGGCATATATAACTATGTAAGACTGTTTGTTTCTTAATAAATAAATAAATAATTATATGCCAGATACGCAAAATGACAGATACGCATAATGCCAAAAACGTGTAACGCCAGAAATATAAATTTAATAAAATATCTAAAGGCCGGGTTTGTCACCGTCCTAGCAATTTTCGACCTTAATGACATTTTACAACTAATAGCACTTTACGTATCGAGATAATGAAAATGAACAGGAATATCGTAAAAATACTTAGGTTTGAATATGCCAATAAGGTCGAAATTTGTTTGAATCACTTTTTGAATGTGGGAATAATAATGAAATAAGAATAAAATTCATATTCAGCATAATCTACATTCAGCTCATTGAAAAAATAACTAGTGGCTCTGAGCTGTAGACCGCTGTAGAGTCTTTATATCTCTTTATATTAATTTTTATTTTTTTCCCCAAACATCCGAACATTCGAACTCTTGGATTTTTTTTTTATTCTATATATTTAACAAAGCTGCTAACAAAATTTCATTTAAGAGGCATATAATAAGGGACATTTTGTTATTGAAAAGTTTTTTTTTAAGAGATTGTTATTATCAGATTTATTTGATTTCCTTTAATAAAAAGTTAATAATATGTATTTGTTTTATTTTTTGGCTTTTGAGTTGTCTACCTAAGTTAATCTAACATTTTTTTAACAAAATGAGTGTATATGACATTTTGCGTATCTGATATTTTGCATATTTGGCAGTCTGCGATTTATGGCAATATGCGTATCTGGCATTTTGCGTAACTGGCAATATGATAAGATCGATTCGGCGTGGGCACTTTTACCTTAGTGACCGCCCACTCGATGTCCCGCCCCGCGCCCCAAGCCTCTTCCTGCGCCACGCCTATCCTCGCCAGGTCCATCGCCTCCGAGACGGTGAGGCAAGGCAGCTTTTGCTCATCCTCGCCCACATCTTCCGTGGTCACGCTGCTGCCCACTGCAGTGATCCGCTGCTTCTTCGAACCCAACTCTATCTTGGAAATAGCGAGTTCCTTACCACGTGACACTATTATCGTGTCAGGTTCCACCGCACCGGACACTACGCTCTGAAAGATGCGAATTAAATAATAAAAATAGTTGAAACATTGTAAATCTTGGATTTTGAAAACTAAGCAGAGTTTCACATTTATTTTCAGTATTACACATAGGTACAATTTTAGCTCCGATGATAATATGCTTGAAATCAGCTCAAAAAGTTTTACTTCTGATGTGATTTTTAATTTAAATACAAAAATATTTTTAGTATTGTAGTAGTCAGGGCACATTACTTGTAGATTTGAAGGCCGCTGGAACAGGAAAGTTCTCTCCTGGCGACCATGCAACCAAGCAGGACCGGTCATTGCAGAGATCTTTATCCAGCAGTGGACGTCTACAGGCTGAGATTAAGTCTGTGGTTGTGTGACCTCTCCCAGGCTCGTCTGGCTGTCAATGGGGGGTATAGTCACAACCTT
The DNA here is from genome assembly GCA_951230895.1 of Carpatolechia fugitivella. Classification (NCBI taxonomy): domain Eukaryota; kingdom Metazoa; phylum Arthropoda; class Insecta; order Lepidoptera; family Gelechiidae; genus Carpatolechia; species Carpatolechia fugitivella. The sequence goes on from OX579646.1 coordinate 6,600,685, forward strand.
GCCCACTACATATAACCATCGCGTTTTAAGTGACGTCGTCACCGAACGCGACCGCTGTCGCTAAACCTACTACTCGATTTACTACACGACACGATACTCGTACGCTCTACGACTGACAGCGCGCGCGGCGCGGCCTTCTTGATTCATTCTCCTAACACGCCCTCCAACCTGTCACAATGCGGGGCGGGATGAAGAAGCACCAATTGGCGGGAGGGGTTGAGTGCCCGTTCTGTACGGTAGCACTATATTAATTGGTGTATTAGTCACCTCTCCCAGGCCGTAGTTGGCGGTGAGCAGCAGCCGGCGCGGGTCGCCGGCGGCGGGGTGGCGCGTGAACATGACGCCGGCGGCGCGGGGGCAGACCAAGGCCTGGACCACTACGGCCCCGCCGCATAGGCAGGCCTGGCCGTTCTGACTGCAAACGAGCGAAATAAACTGCTCAACATTGATAAAAATAAAAATAGAAAAACACGCTTACGTCAATAACTACTATTCAACAATGAACCCAAACCCGAGAGGTTTCCTAGTAGCCATTAAAGAGTCCACTATCCATCACTAGACCCTCGTCACCAACTGCAATATATTGGACTCATCACACCATATTTAATGAGCCCAAACTAGAGGGGTTTACTAGTAATCGCCCTGGTTCACAGTAGGCTCGAGCCCCTTTGTGGGGACGTGTATAAGCTGTTGACGATGATGATTGAAGAGTTCCACCTTCCAATTCCTGACTCCATAGATCAGATCATGTTTACGATTAAATCTAGACTGACTAACAGTTCTGTTTATAATAAAATGTCGAAGGCTGTGTTGACGCAAAGGTAGACATACTGACCGCCTATAGTACGCACTGGTGAAGGCGAACATGGATCCCCAGCAGAGTTGCACGCCGCGCAAGACATCGGCGTCGCTGGAGCACCCCAGGATGGTCTCGTTCTGACCCGCCGCCGATAGGGCTTCGCTGTCCTCGCCCACGGCTGAAATATTATAAGGATAACGGAACTCCCCGACCAACTTCACTCAAACACTGAAATGTGCGCAGAAATACAAGTTCATACGTAAATTACGCGACTCCTGCTTTCTAGTAGTGACTATCTAGTTAGAAACTTTACTTTAATGAACTAGAAGTATGGCGGCAGTATTCGCAGGCATGTATCTAACTTAAATGGGGATAAAAACCAGAATGTGTGCGATTGGACATTATTACGTTAAAAAATTTATCTGATATTTGTAACCAATCAACATCTTTAGGAACATTCAACAGTGGCGCAATGTAGTTCTTAGTTTTTGACCCCATTAACCATATTTGGACTAGAATGAAAGTTTTACAAAACTGTTTGCTTACAAGGGTACAAGTCAGTAGGGAGTATTTAAATTACCGTTTATAGCCCCTTATATAATTAATTACCTGAAGATCTAACAGCGAAGCGGAGTTCTGGTCCCAAGTTCTGCTCAGTGGCTTGTTTTCGAAGCTCTTGGAGTTGTGCCAGGATTTGTTTTCGCACTTCGCTTACTATTTCCGTTTTAGCAAACAACTCTGTGGCTCTGTAAAGTTCATACAACAACCTTAGAAAACGTTTTAGTAGTCGTGTAATAATTACTTGAGAGCGTCGGTGGTGTAGTTGTTAAGGCCGCAGCCTCCCGTCCGGGAGACGCAGGTTCGATCCCCACCACGTGCCAATGTAATTTCAAATTTCGAATTCATATGTACGTTTATTCGACGCTCTTACGGTCAAATCAAATCAAATTATTTATTTCCATAAGATGTTATTACATCACTTAGATCTGTCATTACATTTTTTTGGGTGAGTTCACTAACACAATGGCGGAATCTGTGGAGAAGAGCTCACCGAAGAAACTCCACAGTCGTCGCATCTTTTGCGTTTCCTTTTTTTAAATAAAATATTGTCAATTACAAAATTAATGCTAATTATAACATATCGAAAAAGCCTGCTACTCAAACAATCTATTCCCATGGACATCTGTCCTCTAAGTAATCAGATATCCTATAGCAGGGGTGGCCAACTTGGTTAGACCCAAGATCTACTGTTCACTGACGACACCCTGTGCGATCTACCAATTACATACCTTGAAATCTTGAATGAAACAGCATAGTTCAATACACAATTATGTGGATTTTTTTATTTTATTAAGGGGGAAGATATAAAACTGAAAATTATTCTTAGTAACTAATTATTTATATTAGTGTGAGCATTGCGTTTGAGCTCCTTTCGCTAGATTAGCAGTCAGGTTTGTAGTTGGAAATGGAATCTAATGCATGAGCGGTTTGTCAAGCGAGAACGGTGTTTATTTTTTGTTTGTTTTAAGTAGGAAAATGCTGACTCACATAAATATGTTGAACCAAAACACGAATGCAGTCGTTCAACACAATTTCTTCAAATTTGGATATATCTCATTGGAAACCAATGCCCAGAGTTCTAGCCCTGAGGCTGACCTTGCTTTTAGAAATATGTCGCAGCGCAGAGTAATAAGTTAGAGATTAGGTCTGTTCTACGTATTTCTATTTTTTGCCTTGCCTTGAACGACTGGACTAATAGTCGCGATCGACTAGTCGACCACCCCTGTCCTATAGTAACCTTTTTTATACAATTTCTGTTTTATAATTATTTTAAACTTGTCTAAAAGTAAGTTTTTAATATCAGTAGGGACCTTATTGTAATAGTAGTAGCGATTCACACAGTCACGCGACGGTTTAATCCTTAATTTAAGTTCGTCGGACCTTTTCACCTTTTAAAGATTAAAAAGGGACAGGAGATGGCCATGCTATTATTTAGAGCTGTCAAACATCGAATTTGAACGCATCTATTGCACAATTTTAGAGAGCACGTATAACATCCGACTTAAAAATCTCTTAATCCGACAGCTATCCCTTATTTTCGGTTATTATTAATTTAAAATTATTTCATTCGTCATCTAAATTCATCACCTCTCTTTCATTAGTTATAAAAACGAAAAGGATAGCTGCATTTTAAAATTAGAATTAAAGCATGACTTCCCGAGTCGGGGCCATTAATTAACTTACTTATTGCATTTCTCCCTGAAATTATTTTCATCATAGTTCTCATTGGCTGCTTCGATATCCAAGATGGCGGCCTTCAAGTCTGGATTGGCTTCGAGTTGCCTTTCTAACGCCCTCGTGGTGAGGCAGTATCCAGGGGGCACTTTGTAGTTCTATAATTAAAAATCACGGTTATGATCTTATACACACATCAAGTAGAGTCGTCGTTCGGCAGAAAGAACAATTTACCGACCGAGATAGCCATTATAGAAATACCGGTAAACCCGATTCAATTTTAGTAGTCTTGGAATGAAAAAAGTAATAATAATATTGTTAACAATGTCAATGTTATGGATTGAGAACTGTCCTTTTAAACATTCCTATCCAAGTACGTTCGTGAAAAATCATAGTAACCTTCACAAAACGCTCTGCGTGAAACCTCATCGACTAACGTATATCAAAGAACTGTCAAAGTTCTGTGCTGGCGGCGCCGGCGAAGCAACGACTCTCGAGTGCAATCAATAAATCGAAATTAGTGTTATAACTAGTGTGAATCCAGGTTGCTGCCCATGTGAGGAGTACTATGTGTCCTAGTTTTCATCTTTATTATTTTTCACCATATGGAATCGCAGGTTTAGATAGCTTCACAATGAGTTGAACCCTAGGCCGCGTGGTTAGAACCACTGAACACAAAACGGTAAAGGCTGAAGATGTGGGTTCAAACCCCGCCGGAAATATTCGTTTTAGATTGTTTTGCTGTCATTCAAAAATATTTAATATATCTATAGATAACTAGCTGACCCCGCAGACGTTGTCCTGCCATTTTTCCCTACACCTACCCTACACCTACCCTATACCTACCCTACACCTACCCTACACCTACCCTACACCTACCCTACACCTACCCTACACCTACCCTACACCTACCCTACACCTACCCTACACCTACCCTACACCTACCCTACACCTACCCTACACCTACCCTACACCTAACCTACACCTAACCTACACCTACCCTACACCTACCCTACACCTACCCTACACCTACCCTACACCTACCCTACACCTACCCTACACCTACCCTACACCTACCCTACACCTACCCTACACCTACCCTACACCTACCCTACACCTACCCTACACCTACCCTACACCTACCCTACACCTACCCTACACCTACCCTACACCTACCCTACACCTACCCTACACCTAACCTACACCTAACCTACACCTACCCTACACCTACCCTACACCTACCCTACACCTACCCTACACCTACCCTACACCCCCGTAAAAACCATCCTTGAACTTCAACGAACATTTAAAAAAAAGATTTGGCCAAATTGGTCCAGGCGTTGTTGAGTTATGCGCTTACCAACACATTTTGCGATTCATTTTTATATTATAGATTATGCGAGTCTTACCATTTTCTCTTGAACAGAAGCAAGCAGTGCAAGGGAAGCGCCTTTCCCGCCCACGTGGGCGGGACACGCCGCGGCGGGCGCCTCCAGCGGCAAGCAGTACTCCCGATTACCCACTGCCGACTCCTCGGCCCAGCGGAGGCTGATCGCTGGCAAGCGGACGGTAGGGCCTTCGCCTGATATAATCATTATAAGTTTATATCATCTTTTTTAATTTTGGTTCAGTTTTCCACTAGATGTCTGTTTCACATAGCCATAGTGTGATTTAATTTAGTTGTCAAATTGAAGTATTTTTAAAGGGAACATTTTAAGTGCTTACCAAAATAATTTTTGCTTGCCAGAATGGATTAATGCTCACTACCGGAGTTCGGGGCACCCCAACATTAGAAGGGGATGGCGGACGCCATCCTCTTCGGGGTTAGGTTGTCTTCTGACCACCTCAATTTGATGAGCATTTATCCGTTTTGGCAGGTATTTCGAATTTATTGGAATTAATATAAGTGCATTTCTGGTAGGCATTTAAACACAAGCCTTTTTTAAATACAATTTTATGGCTCTGGGTACGGAGTATCGCAGCAAGTTTCTTTATTATTCAGTTTTAGGGCTCTGGATATAGACTATTTAAGCCAGATAGTGTTGCTAAACCCTGTTGTAAAAATAAACCTTAACTCACTGGACGTCTGGTAGCCAAGCTCTAGAAGCCCCGTGCCTGTTTCTCCGTTGATGTCGACATGCATGGTCCTGTAGTGTGCTTCGTGTTGATAAGGAACTCCACTCAGCTGTTTGCACCCATCAGAATTTATCCGCATAATGAGTTTCAAATCACGCTTGTGAGCTGAAATAAGAATATCGTATATTATACCTACATAAAAAAAAATACTCGAAGAAATTAAAATGTGTGTGATGCCGACCAACCCGCACTGAGTCAGGTGAACTCCTAATTCAGGGTACGCTTCGTAGGGACATTATTATCAGGGACCGAAAAACCGGGTTGTCGTTAAACCGGTAAGATCCAAAACCTTTTCTTACGAGTAAGCCGTATGAAGGCCTCGTACACGTATAAAAACGTTTTTATTTTATTTTATTTTTTATGCGATATCGCTTAATCTGTATTATAATATGGCTGATTAATGGGAAGGAATGGGATAGAACATTTAAAATGTGTTTTGCTTTCTGTCTCTGACATACGAAACAAATGGATTTTAATCATACGTTTGGGTTATTCAGGGGAATCGTTTCAAAAACCTCTAAACAAATCTTTACCAACCTAACCTTGACGGTCCCTGATTATGTGTTTCAGAACTTGTCTATAATAAAAAAAAAAACAAAGTATCAGCTGACGTGTCATATGTACATAAAAAAATTAGAAGAAATTGTGTGGTTCTTCAGTTTCATGGGCTGAGTTATAAAGATTTTGGATGGGTACCCCCTATGTGAACACTAGCGCCACTTGGATAAAAAATCATAACTTAATGAAAACACAAAATATCAAAAATATGAACGATCAAATTGTTTCATTAGTCTTGTTGTATTTTTAGAATTGATCAATTTAGTTATCTATTGTTAATTGTAGTAACAGATAGCGAAATTGGTAATAACGACCGTTTTTAGCACTTTCGCTATCTCTTACTCTTGGACAAATTAGCTCTTACTACACCGTATAAGATTTTATAAAATTCGGTATTTCTAAAAATACTAAAGTTCCTGCACTTTAAAATGATCGTCCACTTTTTTAATATATTTAGTTTTTTCGGAGTTATGATTTTATTTAGAAGTGGCGCTAGTGCGGAGTCAGGTAGCCCCTTATGTATGACCTAATAACTTCGCCTAATAACAACCACTGATACGTCGATGATAAGCTCATGCATGTTATCCGACGCACGGTCCGTCAGTCACGGTTGGCAACAAACTTATTTGATTGTAGATAAATAGATAGATAACAAGTTAATAGATAGATAATTAATAACTTATCGATAGTAACGCGGACGTGAACTTGATCGTTCTGTTCCGATGTCCGATAGTGCTTGGATGGTCTCTAAACAGCCATGCATACTCCCTCCGTCCACTTGGATCCACCGCCAGGCTCCACCAGTGGAGCCAAAGTCATAAGATTCAACTGTCAATCGCGGCTGATAATAATATGTATGTAACTAAGCACTGCCATTGCCACAGCAAATAAGGCGACGAAGATTGAGTGTAGTTGGAGTTGAGTTTCAGGTGTTAAGCGTCTCCGTTTCAGTTTGGCCAAAATTGCTTTTGTATGTCCGTCTCTTTATTTGTTCTCCTCTACAGGTCGCGCTTCTCAACCAATTCTCGTGAAATTTTGTGAGCAGGTTTGATAAATATATCGTTTTTTTTTATCGGGTCAGTTATTGGAAATTTAAAAAAATACAGAGACATTAGGATTAAAAACGTAAAAAAAAACATAAATCAGCTATTTCGAAAAATATAATAAACTCGCAGGTCTACAGCTCACAAGCCACTAGTTTTATAAAATACTAGCTTTCCGCCCGCGACTACGCACGCGTTGGGTAAGATTTTCCCGTGGGAAGACTTTTTCCCGTAAAAAGTATCTTATGTATTAATCCAGGTTTTAAACTATCTCCATTCCTCATTGAAATTTGTTGAGTACTTAAAGCGTGAAGGCGGTACAAACACCTAAACATCCAAATATATTTTCACATTTATAATATTAGTGTGATGTGATTTACATGGTTAGAAAGAGTAAGTAACTTACTGCTCACATTTATCATGAATGCACTGGGCGCTTCTCCCGGTTGTTCGCAGAAGTCGGCCAGAACCAGATCCGTGTTTGTTATACTCTCAACTGTGTTGTCGGGGAATCGCAAGCACCCAGCAAATCCTCTGGGAAATAAAAAGAGTACATTGTTATACGAGGGGTGAAAGTAACTAATTTAGCGCCGAGACGGGGTTTGGGGCCTGAGCGTATCGAGGGCCCTAATAGTTCGAGGCACTAAATAAATCTTTAACCCGAGGTAAACACTATGCTTTTCATTACGAATACAAGGAAAGTAAAAATAAAAACACGAATTAGCTAAACAAAAAATGAGTGACTTCCATATCTGAATCAGATGAACTCATTGTAAACAAAACCCTACAACTCGATAAACAAAATGATAATCGGATTGTTGCTTTTCCGCCTATTTTTATTTTTTTCTGTGGTCGGGCCAGCCAACTTTTGAGCCATTATTTTTAATTTGCATCATTGGAAAATGGTAAATATTTTGCCCAAATCTATTTTATTTTAAAGAAATAGATAATTGTAATAAAGTCATTTAAAAATATACCTATATCTAATACTTTAAACGAGCAATTCTTGTATATACCTATATATATATATATAAATAATGAGAATCTCGGAAACGGCTGCTACGATTTCGATGAAATTTGGTATATAGGGGGTCTCGAGGGCGATAAATCGATCTAGCTAGCTTTTGTTTTTAGTAAAACAGGATTTCCCCATGTTTTCGGGCTTAAAAGAATTTGTACGCCATATCATTAAAAGAGAAGGTTGTCTGTTGGGGAACCGGGAGGCAATGAAACCGAAGGTCAGACGATCGAATCCACATGAATGTACTTTTTTATTTTTTTGTTCATGTTTCTTTTTTTGTTTGTTTTTAACTTTTTAATTCTTTCATTTAGTTATTTAAATACAAACATGACAGAAATAAAAATTTCTTATTTAGTACCTTATTTTTTCGTGGTCTAAATTTTTTCCAACAGATAGAGCAATTTTTATAGGTATGTTTTTTATTTATTACTTACCGTCGTCGTCGTTGTTATTACTTATTTTTTCATTTACTTAGTTCAATTAAAATACCTTTACAGAAAATCACTTCGTTTTTCTTACACCGAAAGTTCTGCAACAGATGGCACTACAACTCACATAGTGATGAAATTTTCTTCTAAAAAAGCATTTAAAAGTATTTTCAGTTATTTTTTCAGATATGTAACATAGAAATGGAAAATGCTATTTTATCCACGGAGACGTTATTTAATCCACGCAACCTCAACAAATTCAATTTTATATTACTACTAGCGCTGCCTTTACCACTGTTAGGCATGAGAATAATAATTTATTTTCCTTTCTGAATTCTATCTAAATTCCGATCCTAATTTATTGTCAATGCAGGGAAATCTATTTTTACTAAAAATTAAACCTAGCTAGATCGATTTATCGCTCCCGAAACCCCATATAATGCTAAATTTCATCGAAATTATCCACGCAACCTCAATAAATGCAAATTTATATTACTACTAGCGCCGCCTTTACCACTGTATCTGTGAAGTGGCCAAAATTGGAACTATTGCTAATAAGTTGGTAGGTTAGTTGGTATGGGAATAATTTATTTTCCTATAATAATCCTTTCTGAATCCTATCAAAAGTCCCATCCTATTATTTTATAATACATAATATATTCTTTTCCTTGTTTTACTCGGGCCATCTGATGGAAAACTTTCAGACCACCAAAAATTTATCAGAAATTTTCTTTCATTTTCGTATTTAAATAACTAAATGAAAGAATAAAAAAAATAAAAATAATAAACAAACAAACGAAAAAAGAACAAAGAAATAAAAAAAATATATTTGTCGAGATTCAAACTGCAAACTCGCGGTGTCCCGACTGAGCCAAAATTACCTTTCTATTTCAATGATATCGCGTATCAATTCTTTTAAGCCTGAAAATAAATCTATTTTATAAGCTAAATCGATTTATTGCCCCCTGATTGAATTAAAACAACGATTTATGATTTTATTTTATATTACAAATAATAATTTATAAAAATGACACGTTGCACACACGTTGAGATGAGAGAGAGAGAGCAAGATAGCGAGCAGGCTGTATAGAGTGTAAAACGTCACCGGCAGTGAGTGGCTGCGTTTACATTTCAACATGCTCCCCTGAACGCAAACCTATTAGACCCATTTCTTTGGAGAAGACTTCATGCTTGACACTAAATTGCGATATCGTTGCAGCCGTACGTTTCCGAGATCCTTATTATTCTTATCTTGCTCGTTTAAAGTATAAGAGAGATGCTGCTATGTCTAGCCGCGTGTACTTTCTTCTGAACGTATGAAGTAAGTAGAGTTTATCGAAATCCGTAGGTGTCTTACAAAAAAAATAAACGAGCTAAGCTCGGTCAACCAGGTACTGTTCTTTAATTAATACTAACAACTTAACAATTAGGATAGGTCGGCATTGACATTATAGGTAATGTCTTTAATGAATACTAACAACATTATAGGTAATGTCAATGCCTAATACTTAACTTTGTGTTATTTCAATTTAACATTGCACTGTAATTGAGTGGCTGTATAGTAAGATGGAACATAGTTCAATAGAAATGTGAAATTAAGAACTAGTTTTTTTTTTTTATAATTTGTCAGCTGTCAGTTGAAAACGATTCCCCCTCGGGCTGAAAGTATTACCTTCAACCCGCTCCTCAGGCAATTTCAGACCTACTTTCCGAGTATGAGTAATGAAAAATGTATTATTTAGTCAACGTACCAGTAGAGTATCAGCTCTTTTGCACGGCTTAGCGTACAAATATTAACAATGTAAAATGGCGAGGTCAAATTGTAGTTATTTTCTAAAACACCGTTTTGATGAAGAGTATGTTGGTGTACTATTGCAGACATAGTAAGGTGAAACATAATACCCCATTCATAACTATGTTTCAGGATAATAGTCAGGAAACTCATTTGTGGGCACCCCACCTGATCAATTGGTTTGTTCTTACCAGTTCTGGACAAAGCAACAGTGCAAAATATACACGAAGGCATCATTGACTAAGCTTTAAAAATGTCTTAACAAGCTTTTGTAAAGGACACTCAATCCGAATCTTGAATCTGTTTTAATTTATACCTTATCCGACCATCAACGGAAGTGTAATAGGTACTTACAGTGTCAGCACGTCATTGTAAGAGAACCCGCGCAGCTGCACGGCGGTGCCATCCCTGGCCGTGGCCACCAGGTCGACGGAGCGCCGGAGCCCCGAGTAGCCTGTAAGGGCCCAAGCCCTTTCCTTCACGCCACGCAGACGAAGGTAAGCGCTCTTGTCTACTGCACCTTGCTCATCGAAGCACTCGAAACGGCCCTGAATCGTTCCCCATTGCAGCCAGTTTCCGTCTTTCCATTTATCTCTGGAATTGAAATCATTACCGGATTTAGTTATTAAATTTATTTATACTTACTATACTATGCTAAACGTGTATCAAAAACTCCACGCTAAGCTAGGACTATTCCGATGACCTCACACACCCTGGTATCAGAAATATTGCTTCCAAAGGCTTCCTCCGATAGTACCTTATTGTGCCTTCCGAAGTACGGAATCATTTCACTTTTTAGGAAATCAGGTGGTTCAGCATGCAGTGTCGACACTGGGGAAAGCCTCAACCCCTCGCGATAAGATGATCACTTGACACTGGCTGAATTGCAAGTAAGCAGCAGCCACAATAAAAAATAATAGTTTAAAAAACTAAAAAACACGCTTTTAGCACGCACTAAAAATTTCAAATAGCCAATCCGCCATCTTGGATGTCCGCCATGTTGGATTTAAGTCACGTGACAATTTTTCTCGTATTCCTGACAGCAAACCCTTTCATTTGATACCCATATCAATCATGGGGGTGGATTTTAAACAGCCAGTCCGCCATCTTGGGGTGGTCGCCATATTGGATTTGTAATGACGTTTCTCAGCTAGTCATGTATTGTCATCAGAACTCAGAGCGTGTGCAAAATTTCATCCTAATCGAAGACCGGGAAGTGGGTCAAATTAAGATTCTCTTACATACATAGTTAGTTACAAGTGAAGCTAATAAAAGCGTGTTAAAAAGAAGATACTTTACAGTTTACTTACAATGTGCTTGGCCAATCACCGTCGCGCCATGGCTCCAGAGCGAGGGTTTGCGCCGCCAAGCCATTGCTCCAATCTTCAGGGTGCCGCACCATCTCCGAAGCGGATACCCATCTAAGGAGATTTTTTTATTATTTTAGACATATTTCAGGGTCCTAATAATACAACTAATTAAAAATATTCTCGAGTAGTAATCCAGCACACGAAACTGAACGATTATCTTTTAGGTTGAACGATTCTTACATAAATTTTAAAAAATCGGGAACTAACAGTAGATACACACCCCACCCACTGGCAATACTGATTTTCCTTGACCTTGACCGCCTTGAATGGTAATTAATTTGTTGCCTCAAAAGTCGTAATTAAAGCACTTTCAATAACCGTTATATCTTTTTCTCCGACACGCTCGAAAATGTGATCATTACTGCCAAAAAACAGTACGCGAAGTAACTCATTTTAGGACGAAACATTTCCCCATACAAAACAGCGGCCAGCAATGTGCCCTCAAATGGCCTAGGCCAGCAAAGTAACTTTCGTCTAGAAATTTGTGTCTTTTTACAGCATACTCTTATGTTCTAAATTCAAATTTTATATGAATCGTACACGAATCGTAGGGATTAGAGTTGTCTGTATGCTCTGTATGACACTGGCATAGAATAAAAAAAAAGAAAAGCATGCAAATAATTATGGCGGTTTGTAATTTTCGTCTCTTTTATTTTTATCGTACTATTTTATTACTTATTTATCATGATGAAGTTAACTAATCATTGAATTAGGGAAATATTATAACAATGAATGGTTCAAGAAGTTAAAGTAAAGGTTAAAGTGATAACGATTAGAACTTATAAGTTTAGTACGATACAAGAAGACATCTACCTACCACAATATTTTTAGTATTTTATAATTTCCTCGCATATTTCAGAGAAAAGCAAGCCTCGGCCGCAATAACTCTTGACTTTTATTATGTACGAGTCCAGCAAGAGGACTCGTACATAATAAAAGTCCTCGCCTGCGGTTCGGACTTTAAACGTGCCCTCGTCCACCAATAACTAATTTTGCGGCCGCGGCAGTAATGTACTATTATTTCATTTGACTTTTCCTAACTCCTAAACTCGACTCGGGACGAAGGAGGAACGATTGGGAAAAAATAAAAACTAAAAAAACGTTCGTCAACTCTGGAGTAGAACGACGACTCCGTAGCCTAGTTGGTAGTACGCCTGCCGTCGAAGCACAGGGTCGCGGGTTCGAATACCGCCCAGAGCATTGCCTTGTGTTTGCCTTGTGTTTGGATGTTGTTTATCTATGTAAGTATGTATTTCTATTCATGTAATGTATATCAGCTGTCTGATACCCATAGTACAAGCTCTGCTTAGTTTGGGATCAGATGGCCATGTGTGAAAATGTCCCCACATATTTATTATTAACAAAACATTCCAAGTAGTAAATATTTTCAATATTAACGAGCAGGATCAACGGACTGAACAAATTTTTCTTTTTTACTTTGTTTTTCTAGAACAAAAGTTGTTCAGTTTCATATACTGAGGGACAGTTTCATCGTTATTTTTCTAACACGTTGTCTCCGTGTACTCGACACAGAGACAAAGCCTTCTAGAAGTAGTTAGGATAGTCAAGTAATGTAAAAGATAACTAACACAAAAAACTATACTATGTTATGTCACTGTAATGAACAATAATCTTACATGAAATTGCATCTGACATGCTGTATGACGCCGTCTTCGCCCTTCAACAAGCCGTTGTATAGTATCCGCAGCCGCATCTGCTCCTCCACCAGCTCGATCTTCAGTCCGCCTGCGCTCCAACCCGACTCTACATCCTCCCACGGACCTATCACAGTGTCCGGATGCTCTGGAAACCATGCATGAAAATGTTTTATAATATGGACAATTCAATATTCGATGATTTTGCAATTTACTAAAGATTACTTATTTTGATGTGATGCACACATATTATAACATAGTCCAGCAGTGGACTGTAACGGGCCGTTGATATACATCAGTCAGTTACAGTCCACTGCTGGACTATGAGCCTCCTCCACTTAAGTGGAGGGTTTTGCCATAATCTCTACGCTTGGCAGGCGGGTTGGAGATCGCAAAAGGTTACTGTATCAGAGAGCGCTGCTCCCCGTTCACTCTTCAATGAGTAGTCCCTAAGTCGCCTGTGGAGTGGCACATCAATGGGTGTCAACGTATCTTAGAGATAGACAACAATGTGTGGCTATCTCAAAAATCAATGAAAATAAAGAGATGACTACCTATTATTCAAACTACACATGCATTAAGTACGGAGTTCCACAGGGGAGCGTCTTAGGACCAATTTTATTCTTATTATACATAAATGATATAATTGGAACAACAAACCATCAATGTGTATTATTTGCTGACGATATATCCATTATTGTCACATCGGACAAGAAAAATAATTCAATTAAAGATCACGAATTTGACATTAATAATACTATAAAAAAAATAATTGAATGGCTTGACATTAACAATTTGAAAATTAATTTATCAAAATCTAATTATATGCAATTCAATAAATCTTATCAAACTAGGAATAAACTTGACATGAATATCAAATACAATGACATAGTAATCAATGAAATTAGTGAAACAAAATTTTTAGGTGTAACTATTGACCATTATATAAATTGGATACCACATTTGCAGAATGTGTCCAATAAAATAAATAAATTTGTGTATGCTTTAAAGCAAATACGGCGCATTACGAACACAGAAACTGCTGTTACCGCTTATCACGCGTACGTTGAATCTGTGCTACGTTACGGGCTTGTTCTTTGGGGAAATGGTAATAGTGACAGACTGAAACGAGTTTTTTCTAGTCAAAAAAAATGTTTAAGGGCCATGTGTGGTATCGCACCTTATGAATCATGCAGACCGGTGTTTGCCAGACTTGGATTACTACCACTACCCTCATTATATATATTGGAGATAGGCTTATTTGTAAAAAAGCATAGCACGTTATTTAAGAAAGCATGTGATGTAAACCCTAGATTAAAAAGAGACATTTATAGATTAATTTTAAATGAGGTACCAAAGAGCGCAAAATATGCTAAGAACTGTTTATCTATGTGTGTTAAAATTTATAACAAAATTCCAAATTATTATAAATCATTTAATCTGGCTTTGTTTAAAAAAAAAATGTATGGATGGCTTAAAAATAAAAATTATTACAGTGTTAAGGAGTTCCTCGATGACCGCCATACTTAACTAGATAAAATTGTGACATAATTTGCATGCTACTTGACTTTGGCTGAACATGTTTGCGCTGAATAAGTATTAGTAACATCTGTAACCCACCATGTTTAATGCAAATAAAGACTATTCTATTCTATTCTATTCTATTCTATTCTATTCCTCTTACGACACCCACGGGAAGAGTAGGGGTTGGTGACAAATGTATTCTACTCTGCCGTCACCACACGGCACATACACGTACACATAAAACAGAATCCTTTACCGTACCATACCGTACCTTTAGCACAGAATAAATAATAGTAGCACCTTTATTAGGTCATAGATTGTTCTCGTATTTTTTCTACTATTATTTATTTTAGGCAGTTTAAACTGAAAATATGACGAGCCATAAATGCCATGACCTGGTTTCCAGGCCCTCAACATCCGCCGTGGCATGGGACATTCTTTGTTTCTCAAATCTATGGCCCTATTAAACGGACACGTAATATCATCAATGTACTACTCAAGGCCCCATACCAACATCCGTGTAACGACTCAGTTCCTACTGTACTATATGAATTGAAACTCGTTAAACCAACTCACGCGGCAATTGATAACATGTTCCATCGGCTAATTTTATGTGCACTGTAGTTTCAGCCAACTCTGGTTTTGCAAACAATTTGCGTATTCTCAGAAGCACGGCCGAGCCATCGGGGGCGGAGGCTTTGAGGGTAAAGCAGTCCCATCCCTCGCGCTGACCAATTAGGGGAGTCTCCAAGTGAGCCGTCAGAGGCCTTGCTGATTTCCATCGCCTGACCGCGTACTTTGCAAACAGAAGCCTCAAGAAATAATTCCAGCCTAAAAATATATTAATGATTATAAGTTATTTTGATTAGATAGCGAACTTGGTGAGTCAAGGTCAACGTGTTTTTTTTTTAAATTAACAGTACGTTATAGTTCTCTGGCTTTCAAACTAGACAAGAAGAAGTCCACCAAAACGGCCAAGGCAAATTTGTCAAGATAATCTTATCTTCCGTTTCATCCAGCAATTTGATAGGAAAAAAATACATCACCTGGTTCTCTATATTTTCCTTTGAACTTCATGGGCGCAGATCTTCTGAAGATTAACAAATACGCTACAAGAGCACTCGTCACTAGTCCGGCTTGCAGAAGTAGGTCGATCATATCCATTCTTCGTTTGTTTGTGTTATCATTAGTTGCCGGCGTCTCCGACTCCACACAGATTTTTATCTCCGATAGAACAATCGACACGACACTACTGTGCGGCTAGAACGCGCAGATTATAATGACCGAATTATTCTAGTCTGACGTTGTAGTGAACATAGCAATTATATACGATTATTGATATAACTTATCAGCAGTAGTAATGTTGATTAATTCTACAAACATTATTCAGATTAAGTACGGTCAACAACAAGAACGGCGCGGCGCACTTTTGCAATAGTTGTAAAGTCTTCCCTAGTGCTAGTTTACACGGTTTATTTACCCTCGTTGGACTCTGTCGTTTCTTATAGATTTAGGTGTGCTTAGTATGGAAAAAATAAATATATATATATATATACAACGTGTTACAAAAAATACCAAAAAAAAGAATATTCTTCATCACAGGCATTTAATCAAAATTTTCCCATCTCTAGTGTCATTTGACACCTGAAATATAGACTATCGATTCTCAGAACGGAAAAGTATTTGTACACTATTTGTGCCTACATTTTTAAAAGAGATGTACTTAAATCAATTTATGTTAGAAAACATTTTCTTTTTTGCTTAATTATCTTGTTTACATACATAAATAATATTTTGAAATATTAAGTTCATTATTTCATTAATTTATTATTTCATAACAATTATTTAACAAAGCTTTTTTTATTTAGTGGAAGTTTTATCATTTTGAAATTAATTGTTTTAATGTGAATGTTATGGTACAAGTAGTACGTAATAATTTTTAACCATAGCGGTAAAAATAGGCACATTGACCTAAAATTACATATCTGGTCCGAATATTCTTTGACACAGCTGATCACTAGAGATGGGAAAATTTTTATTAAATGCCTTTGATAAAAATATTATTTTTTTTGGTATTTTTTGTAACACGTTGTATACAGCATGATTTTGTAATCGCTAGCAAAATTTAAATATGATGTTCAGACCATCATAAGCTACAACTTTTCCCAAGGAACATGGGTTGAAAACCCCCAAAATACACAATCAACTTTACTAATTTGTATGTAAAAATAATTTACTGATCAGATGATAGAGTCAATTTGTATGAAAGATTTATGTCCCTCAAGAATTACTAATAAATAAATGAAGGTTTTTTGTTCTACTTACGTTACCTACAACGAGATTATCTACAATACAATAGCGATTAAATTGGTCATTAAATGTGTGAAGATGATTTTGCATAACTAACTATACACACGATATGATAAATGTTTTTAATCATGACTTCTTTTTTACATGAATTATGTCAGCTTACAACGTTACCAGGATTTTATTATGTATTATTATTATTCTCGCCGCTTTTATAATTTATAAGTATTTTAATACTTTTAATTTTGCACAGAACTTAATTGTCTTGAATTAAGAATAAAAAAAAAAGTAGGTATCATTTTGTTTATAATTATATTTTATCAAAAGGCAACAATTTCATGTGTATTTTTAGGAATTTAAGTTTAGTTGTTACGACTAAAATACATAGTTCATCTGCAACTGTAGCTTACGTTCCTTTGTGGTAATAAGACATTTTCGGGAAGTACACACCTTCTGAAACATAGGTCGCATTATACAAAAAAATCAATAAAAGGAATTTAATATAGTACCTATTCCTTAGTATTTTTTAACAAACGTTGCCTTTAATAACAATATTATGTATGTCTTTTATTAGAATATACTTCACGCTAATTCGATAAAATTTATATATTAAAATTATATTTTCAATTTATTCAAATAAAATAAATGCAGCATTAAAACTTAATAAATGTAACATAAATATTTGTTTAATATTTGTGATGTCATATTTCGTACTTCAAGACCAGTACAATATATCTTTTAGTAATTTTCTTGCTTCAGAACAGCAAACGTTGGTTGCTAACCATAAGAACTGAAACTTATTTTTTTACCATTTCCAGGCAACAAACAAAGAATCAATGCGGTCTTTTTAAAAACCCTGTCGCAAACTTACTCTACAATAATTTTACTAGATTTAGTTTAACAGTCACAGACAGTCAGCTTATAAAATACACTAGCACAAATAATAACATTTCGAAGACTTAACTACTCTTAACGCCCTCCAATAACCATTTAATTAGTATAATAATATAAACCCCTGAATATAAAGTTAATATCATGTTTATGTGGTAGGTAAGTAAATAATACAGAGGGGTAGTAGAAAGTAGTAAATACATTAATTAGGACACAAATAAACGTGTGCTAGAACTAAGAGAGAAAAAACTTATGTTAACAAAATAACTAAAAATCTCATGTGTTTCATTCAAAATTAAATAAAAACAATCTTAAAATAACTTTAGCTTCACTATTTAAGCCGAGCACCAGCGCTTGGCCGTGGTAAGTTCTAGGACAGATAAATAAATAGAAGAAATAGATAGAAGCATACCGGCGCCGAATGTGAACTAGTACACTTCAGCTGTCTTCTATAGTCTCTACACGTAGTAAATAATAAAGTTAAACATATTGCATTAATAAATATAACTATATAGATATTACAATATTAATCATTCCTAATAATAATCAGAATGATCACGAATCTTGGCACCGCGTATGCTAGTGATTAGGGATTTTTATTAAGAGGGAAGAATAGTACGTGCTCGTCTATACAAAAAGAGAAAACGTTTTTCCACTTCAAAATATTTTCCAATCTCCATGATTTTTAGTTTGTTATTGACACAATGAATGACTAGGTTTATAGCTTTTCTTTTTTTCTAAATTTGTTATAAATTCAAGCTTATAGGCACCTCAAGTAACGTAATTTTTGTGATTAAAACTGTGTCGAATTAAGCCGTTTGTTGAACAAAAACAATGTATTTAAAAAAAAGGAAACCTATAAACTTAGAATATATTGTGCTGAAACGATCGACATCAAAATCAAAGTGATTTGTTGAGATGTAGTTAGTGGAAACAGTTTTCTCCCGAAATGGGAATTTCATCAAGAAAAGTACCTATTGTCAGTCGCGAGCTGCAATGCAACGCTCTCTTTCGCACGATTGGAGGTCGCATGAGCGCACAAGCGATAGCAAATGTTTTCCTAAATACCTATTTCGTTAGGATCGCGAAGCTATTCTTTCCTCTTAACGGACAGCAGCGGATTTCTCAAACGATTATGCATTTAAGCAATTTTTTTCCGAATATATTCCAAACTTTTATTATTCTAGCTGAATATATTTTTATATTTTGTGCTTGAAATACCTTCATATACCGGTTGTGGCAAACAAAGTAATCCTTTCGAGTTGTTTTTTAATGTGTTCTAGGAAACCAGACAGCAATTTTATTTAGACTTATCTTGATTTACTTTCGTTTGAGTTTAAGTCCGCGGGTTTATTAAATGAAATGCAAACCTCAAAAAGCACACAGTTGACAATTTCTAAGTTTAATATTGATTAGTGAAAGAAGAATCCCTGCGCACCACTACTACACCCTTCGATCAACTATTACAACTAGATAACAGGTCGCGTACAAAATAAAAGCTAAATGCTGTCTGCGTTAATATATATAGGTACTTACTTATACAGCTATTTTCAGAATGTAACAATTTCCTAGTTATAACTTTAACCGTAATTTTGTCAACCTACCTAACGTTTAATGAAATAAATAAATGCTCAGTAGTTCATCCCTGTTGTTTTTATGCTTGTTTTTTGTTCTCTTTATTACCCTAATACTACCCTACTACTACGTCTTTTCTAAATTATCGATATCGATAGAATTATAATTATCCCTATCGTTGACAGTTTTCATTTGACAGTTATTAATTCTCTGTTGGCAGTACTGTTGTTTTCATGATGACAGTGACAGTACTGTTGGTGGTATCAAATATCCTCGAACTTTCCGCTCGTAGTGTTTATATATGCTCAGTGGTTGTATCTAGTTTGTTTTTCGATCAATTTCGATTCTGTTTTGACTATCAGTATTCAAAATTGAGACCTCACGCCGCAAATAAGGCGTTATTTACCGAGATGTTTTTGTTGCTCCGACCCGATATATAGTTGTAACTGTTGATCGAAGACTACACCACATCACCCAAGGCCATAAATATACAAACAAACTAAACAAGTGCCCCAAAAGAAGTTTCCATACGAGAGA
The DNA here is from genome assembly GCA_951230895.1 of Carpatolechia fugitivella. Lineage (NCBI taxonomy): Eukaryota > Metazoa > Arthropoda > Insecta > Lepidoptera > Gelechiidae > Carpatolechia > Carpatolechia fugitivella. The sequence continues at coordinate 6,620,556 of OX579646.1, forward strand.
GCAAGATAGTAATCTACTTCGCTTTCTTAGATAGAAACCTCTATTGAAAAAAGCCTTACAACAATATACGTAATTTAAATGCCGTCTTTTATAGTCGGGTTATTATAGGATGGGTTCTGACAGCTTCAAAATTTTTCATACGACATTAACAACTTTTTTTAATAATATTCAGTTTTAAAACCATAATAGCTAAAATATTAAAAAAAAGGAACTTCACCTCTTATTTTATCATTAAACAGTATGTAATTTTACTTAATAAATAAATAAATAAACGAAATAATATTAAAAAGTTTTTAAAATTTTAATCTGTCAGAGCTCATTCTATAGTAACCCAAGTATAAATAACTATACTCATGCTCTATCAACAACTACCACGCAGTCGCGGCGCCAACGCTGGCACCTCAGCCTCGTTGCTTTTTTAACTAGAATACACATACTTACAAACAAACAACAAGTGACCAAACAAGGTAATCTCCAATAACATTTTTTTTCTATAGATATTCTGTGTTATAAGCTAAAACAGTACATTACGATACGAGGATCGTAGGTGGCAAATTACAAACGAGGTGACTTTTATAATGTCACGAGTTTGTTATAAAACCTAAGATCCGTGTGTCGTACGATGTTTTTCAATACACTTGTGAGAAAATTGATAATGAGCCGTTTTCCAGCCTACGTTCCACAAAAAAATCATAGATGGCGCTGAATACGGACTCAAAATTGGCTGTACGGGGAGTAACTTTTCTTACCATAAAAAAAAAACTTTCACTTCTAGTGATGTCGGTAATCGATTATCAATCAATCAGGCCATAAGGCCTTGAAAATGATCGAAAATATAGATCAGATTGACTGTATCGATAAATATTAACCTTTATTATAGGTATATCGCGCGCAGTTTTAGTTGCTGTACTATTCACATTTATCATTAAATATCGTAACACTTGATCACTCATCATAATACAACAATCAATGTAATACAGAAATTGTAATTTTATAAAATTAGCGCCAACCAAAATAGGTTTCTTTTCTATATTAAGGTATAGAGCAAAGGCTCTCGCGGACATTCAGCCTCTACGAATCAATTCGTCGTTAAATCGAGATAATTATATTTTTATTATTAAAATATTACTGGATGATAATATATTTGATACAATTTGTTGAACTAATAAAAATACTAATACTTTTCTCTTTATTCAATTTATTTTTTATTATTGAAATGATCCTGCCTGGCTGAATAACAATTATGGAGACCATAGAAAAAAAAATGTAATGAAAATCGCGCTAGTGCGGTAAAACGCATTTACCGCACAGTTTACTGCCTTCGGAAGTTCAATTTTCGATCAAAGTGTATTGAAAAAAATATTGTAAATTCAATTCATTTATTGCTTTCATGTATATAAAATAATAATCTTCTTCTTATTATTATTTTTTCTGTCTTTGAAGGTAAGATTTTAAAATGATGCGAGATAAAACTAACTATTTGACAAATGAATAATCACATCTCCTAATATTTATTAATATTAATCTGTCAACTTTCAAGTAAGATCTGCTTGCCCGCGTTTATTATCCGTGTAAAATATTAAAATATACTTTATTTTAAATGCGGCGCGCGCGATATTGTAACATTCCTTTGTCTGCGCCGCTGCGTCAATACGTCTTGACAGCCGCATACAAAGGGAAAAATATTACAAAAATGTTAACGGAGAATTACTTTCAGTCGATCACTACAACCCATGAGCGTAACTAAGAAATTCTTAGTCTCCTCTCCCTCTACAAATCCTGGGCACATTATTGCTACTAAGTATATTATAGTACGCTTGTTTAGGTATTAAAAAAGGTAACGATCTAGGTACGACTATTATCGAAAAAGTCATTTGTAAAATAAGTAACTGATAACGAAAAAATTAAATTATAATAAATATGTAATTATTTCATTTTGTTTTCATACCTAGCTAAAATTTACTTTAAAAATGTGCTTTTTGATAAAAAAATACATCAATACCTACTTCTTCTACTTTCGAGTCGATGGTCCGTTAAAGGTTTTATATTTTATTTGCCCAGTAGTATGCCGCCACCCTGATTGCTCTTTCTGAGGCCTCCATGGGCTCCTCCAGGGAGCACGAGTCAGGACAATCAGGACACGATAAAGGGTGGGCCATTGTCTGCGGAGTCGCGCCACACTCGCACCAAAGGTCCGCCCCGTCTAAAAAACCCCACCTGAGACGGTTTTCTTTACTCCGACCGACCTGGGTGCGGAGTCTGTTTAAAGACTTCCAAAGAATCCTTGGAAGTTCACACCCAGTGCAGTGGGGAGACTTTCCGAGAGTGGGAAGAATGAAGGAGACAGCGAACTTTGCGCCTGCCAGAGGTCACATTTGGCTTGAGAGGCCTCGCCATGAATCGGAGCCACCATACAATTGTAAAAACTTTAGCGGCTTATCAGCCTTTGTGGTACAGGAGAATACCTACTGTTTATTACCCTTTTTAAATACCTAAACCAACTAAATGAATCTACTAATAATGAGGGTTCACGTCTAGTCGTCCTTGCTCTTGGCCGACTGCGGCTCCTCGGGAACCTCGTCCATGCTGACCGCGTTGTCCGTGCGCGATTTGTCCACTGGGTACAACCTGTAATACATTACCACTGTAAATGTTCGGATACGAACGATGGGTAAGAAAAGGAGGCCGTGTACGTAGATTTAAAGTAATCTGGTTATGTCGCATGATACGTAACAAGATCGCTTGAGGGTAAGTAATATCGAATACTATGTTCGTAAAAAATTATAGCGGTTCAACTTGTATATTCTGTATAGACAATGAGTTGAGAACTTTGATATACGTAACAGCATTGTTCATTTCGGCTACTTCACCACCGACTACTTCCAATGGCGGAGCCATGTCTGGCTACTGAGACGAGTATGTATGGACATAGTAGTGTGGGCGCACGGAGCCGCTGAGCACCACACGAAGAGTGTTGTAGAGGATGATAAAATAAATCGTGGCAAATGACCAGGGCTCAGTCCGAAGGTATTTATTTATGTATTTATATGTTATTTACTATATATTAAATAACTAACGTAGAAAATAGTAACATGGGTAAGTTCACTGTTGGAAATCAGGACATGAAGTGAAGAATTTGGCAGAAAAAAGACAAAATCGAAACGTAAGAAATCTAAATTTGAAAATGAATTTAAAATGAAAGATTAAACTGCCAGCAAGAAAGGTTGCCAGTCATAAAACAGGAAAGAGGACGAATGCCTCGTTACAGTAGTAATGCGCGAACTCAAGTCAAACTGTGTTCATATTCGCTCACTATGTATAATACCTTACTTTATCTATGATAATACGCACGAAAACGTGTACGTGTTCGTATGTGCGCCTCATGCACTCATGTAGTTAAACATAATCAAGTTTGTTTCCAAGCCCATAAAAAAAAGTTGCTCCCTTATTGTACGACAGTCAATTTATAATTCCAAACTAAATATCTACTCACCACCTTTGATACAGATAAACCAGGAACACCAAGTCATCTCTGAAGCAGGCGACGCGGTGCGCGGTGGGCATGGTGATGATGAACGCGAACACGTCATCGATGAACGTGTTGAAGGCCTTGTACATGAAGGCTCGCCACGGCAGCGCCGCCACCGACCGCAGTCGGTAGTTCACGAACAGTTGAGGCAGCATGAACAGGAAACCAAACGCGTACACGCCGTTCACCACGCTGTGCAGCGCCCAAGAGTACCAGCTGGGGGGAAACATTCATCTTTACTAATTCTTACTAATACATATTAGCAGTCCGCGCGCGGCTACGCTCGCGTTGCGTAACATTTTCCCGTGGGAATAAGGCTTGCCCATAAAAAGTATCCTATGTGTTAATCTAGGGTACAAACTCCATTCCAAATTCCATCCAAATAATCTAGGAAAAATCTAATCTAATCTTAACCTGCTTTTACAAGCGCAAAATTTATACCGGCCAGCTACAAACCTCAGACCTTTTTAACTTAGCATAACTAATTAATGAGCAATTTATTCATATGCGCTAGTATGTGGATGCAAGTAGCGCAGGATCATTTGCGTTGGAAACCTATGGGAGAGGCCTACCGCAGTGGACGTCCTCCAGCTGAGACGATGATAATATTCATCACACTAATCTAATACTTTGAACAAGCAATAAAATTCTTGTATACCTATATATATATATATATATATATATACAGGGTTTGAAGGTCTCCCCCCCGGCACGGCGCGCCCCCTACTTTGAAAACCACTGATCTAGAGTGATGTGAGTGTATATGCAGAGGGTGATCTCTTTTTGTCATATTAAATGATGATTTTTTTTTGTTAGAAAATAAAACTTTTAAACTAATGTGTAGATTTTCGAAATATTTTTTACGTGACTATTATGATTAGCCTTGAAAATATATTTCCTGCGAAGTAAAAAAAAAATACTTTGTAAAGTTGTAAATTTTATGATGATCGTTTTCTGATGCAGGCTATATGTTTCTGTAGGAGGACGCCATTTTGAAAATTTATTGCGAATAAATGCATGCAATATAAAATCATATCATTTATTTTTTAATTGTTCTTTAAATAAATAAAAATTAAGAGAAATTTAAATTTCTATATGTATAATCTTTCTTAGACCAAAAGTTTTCCAACAGATGGCACTTCAACTCACATAGTGGCGAAAAGTTTTTTTTTTACTTACTATTGTAGTATTAAAAATAAAAAGCCAAAAGTACTACAATACACGAATGTAATTTAGATAAATTAAGGTATTAAAAGCCAAAATTTGATTTAAAGAAACTTACCAAAATAAAAACTCAATTTAAATCACACAAAAAGATCAAATACAAAAACAGATACAAGGGAAAAAGATGTCTAACTTAACACTAAATAATTTAGAATTAAAAACCGAACAGAAAAATAACAAATCTCATAACAGTTCCCCAAAATTAGTATGAGACTCCTGTGATAGTGATGAAATTAGACCCCTACCTGTCTAGGGAATTATTGCGCAACAAAACTGTAAACCAAGTATGGAGATTAACGTTAAGAGCCAAAAATTTACTGCCTGGAATGGATGACGGAGGCGTGGAGAGCCGGTTTGAATTTAGGGAATAAACTAACCAAGCTTGCAACGTACCAATTTAAGGGTTTGTTTACAGGTTGAACCTATCTGAATTTAAAATGTACGTTAAAAATAGTACGTTAAAACAGGTACACTTCTAACAATACCCAAACTCCGTGCCGAAGGTCTTGAAATTAACACAATGGTAACACGTGTAACTACAGCAACTTCCAAAGGACCAAGGCTCTGGTCCCTGATGATGCAGCAAGACAGCAGCCAGGATTAATTACGTGAGTGACTACAGCAGCAACCAAGGGTCTAGTGTACTGATCCCTCATGAAACAGCCAGGATAGTCTCCTCAAGAGGGAGAGTTGGTAGCTTGAACTTGAAGCTTTGTCTTCAAGGTAAACTGATATTAAGAGGTACACCACTGTTCCCTCACTGTCGAAGCTTTAAGAAATGGCATCAATAAGCTTTTGATATATAACAAGAGCTATTTTATAACTTTAATGTTGAAATTGCACAAAACTCAAAGTTATGCAACACTTCCTCATCTGCTCAAAACCGAGTTATGAAATTGAAAGAAAAAAAAAAAACCAAAAGCCTTTCAAAATCAAATACAAAATTAGAAATTAGAAAAAGAAAAAAAACTGAGAAAAACACGAAAAAAGTTTCGAACACCGAAGCGTAACACAACGCTACAGTTATCCCCTTTTTAACGAAAAAAGAAGGAAACCCGGAAAGAAATCCTGAAAACCGACAAACAGTTAGACAGGAACCAATGTAACAGAAGAAATTCCAAAATAAAAAAAGCTCGTAATTAAAACCCCAAAACAGAAAAAAAAACTTGCTAATAAACATCAAAATTTCAAAGTTAAAGAACCAAAACGATTAAGACCCAATACGAGAAAATTTCAAAAAAAAAAGCTTCAAAACAAAAGAAAATAAAAAGGTGGAATCGACCAAAATTGTGAAAGATGGCAACCCTTGCAATGAGAAACAAAGTAACAAAAAAAAACAAAAGCCTTTCAAAATCAAATTCAAAATTAGAAATTAGGAAAAGGAAAAAGAAAACTGAGAAAAACACGAAAAAAGTTTCGAACACCGAAGCGTAACACAACGCTACAGTTTGAAAAAAAATTAAGAGTGATATGAGTTCAAAAATAGAATGTTCCACGAGCAAAGCTCGGTCGCTCAACCGCCCAAGTACTATTATAAATGTGAAAACATATTTGGATGTTTAGATGTTTGAATGTTGTTCCGCCTTCACGCTAAAAGTACTCAAAGTATTTGGATGGAAGATATTTTGTAACCTGGATTAAAACATTGGATACTTTTTACGGGAAAATCTTACACAACGCGAGTGAAAAGCAATACAATAAATCACCTCTTATGCGGCTCGTAGATCAGCGAGTAGATAGCGCCGGCGACGCACAGCGGGTACAGAAGCATGGAGAGGTAGCGCATGGCTTCAGCGTCTGCGCGCGCGGTGGAACTCTCCGCGGCGTCCAGCGACGCGTCACGCCACACGCGCACGCGCCAACGTGCGAACGATATCCGCAGGTGCAACACTTTGGTCACTTTCCATAACTGTGGGGAAGGTTACGAAATAGTTAATAAGGCTGTTCGGCCGAACCGACGTTTAGCGTCGTTGGTGTAGTTGGCTAGGGCCGCTGACAACCGTTCGGGAGACGCGGGTTCGATTCCCACCACAAACCAATGTTTTTTCAAATTTGGAATTCATTATGTGCGTTTATTCGACGCTCTGACGGTGAAGGAAAACTTCGTGATAAAACCTGCACATTCTGCGAAGAAATTCAAAGGTTGTGTGTGAAGTCGACCAACCCGCACTGGTCCAGCGTGGTCGACTAAGGCCTGATCGCCCTGATTCAGGGTAGGCTCGAGCCCCTCGGTGGGGACGTATATTTGAGCTGTCGATGGTTGGTTTAGCATAGCTTATTTATTCTGGAATATATTAGTTAAAAAGTGCCATCTGTCCTTTATCTTGAAGATATTTTAAGTAAATGTTTTTTTGTAATTTGTTAATGTCTTTGTGTGAATCTACTTTTATATTCTCCGTTTGTATTATTTAACTGTAAGTTTTCTAAATAAAATAAAATAAAATAATAAAAATAAAGATAGATTTTGAGACACACTTTCAGAAAAATCGAGATGAGATATGACCTTCTTATCTTGTGGGTTGTAAGGTCGATAACCAACGTTACAAACCCAGTGTTATAGAGCCGACAAAGGCCACTTTCATAGCTCGTATCACGACTTTCTGTAGATAGTAGCCAGGACAAAGGGTGTAACGTGCCTTGCGAAACACAAAATATTATTTATTTTTAGACAATGAGATGTTTCAGCTTGCTATATCGTATACCAGACTGGAAAAAGTCTCACAAAGACATGTCCCCACCGGGATTGGTACCCAGAACCTCGGTAATGAAAGTCAAACGCTCGACCACTCATTCAGGGAGGCTGTCAACTTTTGAAAGCGCATTTACGTAGCAATAGATGTAATATTCGTAATCGGAGTATCCAACCTCTCGTACTGGCTACTGTACGATTCAAGCTCAAAACAACTAAGAATTTTACAAACTAACGAATCAGCACTCACCTCAATAATAGAACTGATTCCGGCCGGCACGAGCACGAGCATGGAAGTCTTCTCGTCGAGGAGGTAGAAGAAGATGACGAGTTGCGAGAAGCCGCGCCACAGCACCGTGCGCGCAGACAGACCCGCCAGCGAACGCTTGCGCCGCCAGAACGACACGTCGTTTTTGAACGCCAAGAAGTCGAACAGCAACTGCACCATAGAGATAATAGACTATTTCACTGCTCCTGAATTTACCACATTTTATTAATTAAAAAATATGGATTAAAAGCCATTCGCGAAGAAAAAAAGAGAATCAGTTGAAATACCAATTTACAGTGATTTTTTAAAGATTCAAAATTTCTGTCTCTTTCTAAGACACTTTTCCGTATGAAGAGTGCATGGCGCTGCTACTACTGATTTAATGACGTCACTGGTCTATAATTGCCTCTCTGTCTAATCTTGAATTTCAAACCTCAATAGTTTGGTTTTAAAGATATTTCACTGTTTGGTAACAGGTACTAACAAGAATATATATTTTTTATAAGTAGTAAAATACCCTATTACCACGATTGCACACAATCATACTTGCAACTCAAAGCGAATAATCACATACAATACTCAATAAAGGTTTCCAGCATAAGAATTGGGCCAACCCATTTCTTCCAGTGGGTGTTGTATAAGGCAACTAAGAGATTTGGGTTTAGTGCCACATAGGCGACAGGCTGTTATTCATTCAGATGTGCAAAGATTGGCATACCCTTCTTTAGGTGCTTCTCAAACTTAACCCTACAATGTTGCCAGTTTTGGTTTAGGTGTGTGGGTGGTCCCTAAAAGCCAACTAAGGCTTTGCTCACCCCTTTGGGTGTAGGATCTTGACTATTACTATTTTAAATAGCACACAATATTTAAAAATGTACTAAATACTTTTTAATTACCTCAAATATATATCTATTGACTATGATTTGGGTCCTACTAGGATGTAAGTAATAAATGGATTGTAAATTTAGAAGGTCGTTATACTATTATAGAACAGAGATTACAATTTTGGACAAAGCTATGTGCGTGATCGCTCCGCGATGTCGAAATGAGAAGTGCTGAAGAACGCGGCGGGGGTCCGGTGCGCTGTGTGCGTAAGATGTCGATATGGTAGATACAACGCAGCCGTGTGTGTCGTAGACATCTATTTTCTATTTATAGGCTAATCAAAGAAGCAGTGGCAGAGTGAGTGAGCAGGGACCTAAGCGATTCCTTTTGAAATTGGTTGAGGGTACTTAGTAAGTGAACATACTAAAAGTTCAGAGGTCTAGGACCTCAGCCGGAGTGGGGGGTGCACAAAGTTCCCACTTGTGGGGTTTCCGCTTTTATATCAAAAATGGTGCGTCATAGGAAAAAAAGGTCGGAGACAAATTGAAAGCTCATAAAATTCTCTATAACTTTGGTTCTATACACTTTTTTCTAATCTTCGGCCGTTTTCGAGTTACATGCTCCAGAAAAGTGAAAATTTTCGAAATATCTCTTTTTACCAATATTTTTTTCATATCGTCTATCGCAAGGGTGCTCGGCCTGGCAAGGGTACTTTTCCTATGGGATCCTCATCTTCAGTGGTGGGTGGTTCTTGCTCAGTCGTCTTCATCGTCGTTTTCGTCAACAGATATGCCGTTGAGACATATCCCCCCCTGACAGTGGAAGCACGCCGCAGAACATTGCTTTCCGGCATCCAGCGGCAAAATATACTTCAGTGGGACCTCCGGTGCTGGTGAATCTTCTATTATTATAGGCACCAGGGTGTCTCGTACGTATTGCCACTCTTGAGGTGGCAGCCTGTTCCCGATATACTGCTGCACTTTGTGGTATGCGCCGATGCTGTTTAGTTGTAGTTGATGGGATTGGGAATCATAAATTACTATAAAGCCTAAGACACAGAGCCTTGCCGGGCGGGGCCGGTGCGTTTTCGTGCCGGCGGAGACGGAAAGATTTGTTTTGTTAGAGTTTCTATGAACCCTGCCTGCCACACTGAAAAAAATCCGTGGCGGCTCTAGAGGCGTGCCGGAGCCGTGCAGATCCCTATGACAAACAGCGCGGGGCGCCAACAAAACCAAATAAAATCGTTTAGTTGATAATTATAAAAACAATTTAATTATGCCCTGCTATGAACTATAAATAATAATCAAGGAAGCGGCAGTGATCTACTTTTACAACACACGGGCTGGGAAGATATTATGCTTCCTCAAACGGTAAATGAGGTACTCCGGCTCAGGTTCTAGATCTCAGGACTTTTAGTATGTTCACTTCATAAGTCTCCTCAACCAATTTTTAAAGGAATTGCTTAGGTTCCTGCTCACGCACTCTACACCCATGTTACAACCACTTAGCATTGTGTTTTTTCTTTAGTGAAGCCACATTCAATCTTTCACCCTGCCAAGTCTGCACTTTAGGAACTTTCTACACTTAAGGTTTTTTTTAATGGCATAGTGCAGTTTGCACATTGCCACAGTCAATAAAAATGAGAAAATGACTACATTTTGTTTTTAATTGGTGTCTTTATAAGATTCAGAAAGCATTATTATATAGGTATAGGTATAGGAAAACAAATAAATAGTAGAGGAAAAATAATATGTAACATTTAAGTTAATAAGCGGTAAAATATAAGTTATTAATATACTACTTTGCTACAATGTAGGGACACAAATATAAATATGGATATTATTAGTAATTATTCAACTGCCTTAGTTAACCAATAAGAAACTTACATGAAAACTGGCTACCAACACTGTAGCTGACAGTAAATAGAGGTTGGTATCAGCAAATATTCCCTTGACATCATCAATATCTTTCTCACTGAATCCCAGACCATACAGCTGCTCCAGTGCATGACGGATATGCAAAGCCAAGCGAAAAGACCCATAAGAAGTGGTTGCTACGGACACTGTGACATTCACTTCTGTAGTGCTGCTGTTTAAAAGCTGTAGTTGTGATATACGAGCTTTCAATAGATTGTGTTGGATTATTGGCAGAAACTTTCCATATCTTAGCCTGAAAAACGAAAATTTTAATATTTTGTGCAAATTATTGCTTATAAGTCGACACGAGTATCTGGGGGCACGGCAGTGCGGGGGCACTTGGCGGGGGCCAAGTCGAGCAAAAAAGCGGCACGGCCGTACCATACTTTTCTCGAAGAAGTTCAGGCAATTTTCGACCCTCCTATAACTTTGTTGTGGATAAAACTAGAAGCCTGAATTTTCAGTAACCAAGCAGGCATTGTATAAACACGGTATATTTCAAAGTTCATTCAATTTGAACCAGTAGTTTAAAAATAGGGGATCGGACTAATTTTTTTTTTATTTTATAAATCCAAACTTCTTAGTTTCTGCTATCGAACACTAAAATAACCTTTGCTCTATCTTTAAAATTGACCGAGTTATAAAGGTTTGAAATTCAAGATTAGACAGAAAGGCACATACCCACTTGTGACGTCATTTGTTAGTATCGCCATTATAATCTCCATACAAAAAATCGTTTTTGAAAGTGACAGACATATTGAAACTTTAAAAAATCACATTCATTCATTTCATTTTTCAACCGATTCTGTTTTTTCTTCGCGAATCGTCTGCTACTAATCTATATTTTATAAATAATTCATAAAATATGGTAAATTTAGGAACAGTCCGATCCCCTATTATAACTAGTCAAAGTTTCTTAAGTTTGTCACTCACTCACTCACTCACTCACTGACTGACCGATCATCAAAAGTCTAAGGCACTTCTAGCAGACATAGAAGCTTCAAATTTAGAATACAATTAGTGTTTAATGTATAAATCAAGGAAAAATAAAATATTTTGCAATTTCGGTCCAGTTTTCTAGATACATCATCTGCATAAATAACTTTGTAATCCCATATAAACATATAGGATTACAAAGTTACATTTGCAATAAATGAATCAGTGTACCTGTATAATGGAATAATAGGCGTAACTTGTTAGGTGTAGGGTAGGTGTAGAGTAGGTGTAGAGTAGGTGTAGAGTAGGTGTAGGGTAGGTGAAGATGTGTACTAGGGTAGGTGTAGGGTAGGTGTTGGGTATATGTATATTAAACGCTCGCATACCTTATGATTATAATCTTCCTAAATCACTATTTTTGCGTATATTGATAAATAATTTCATACATTTAAAATAGTTTGTATGTTTAGTTTAATATAAGTGATCTAGGAAGAATAGGTACCTATTGTTATTACGCGCGCGCGTGTCAGTCATGCTCGTGCGGTCGCGCATTTTGTTTAAATGTCCAATCATCCCTAAAACCTCGGAAAATATTGTAATATTGCTTTTAGTTAACGTTAACTATTTTTCTGAATCAATTAAAAGTGGGCAATATGATGGGTGCTGAGAAACGGGCGGCACATGGCCGGGGGCCTAGAACTGCAAATCCACCACTGGTAAGGAGAATAAAAGTAAAAATCAGTTTTTATTACATCTGAAAGGTAGGGCTTTTGCATATATAAGAAGTAGCAGGTACACCAACAAAATAAAATCAAATCAAATATTCTTTATTGTACATAAAAAATATTCATACGAACACAGAAGAACAAAAATAAAAATAAAATAGTATTATAATAAATGTTTACCTTATATGATGATAAAGTTCTCCTGGTATTTTGTTGGAAGGCAAATTTAAATCATCTCCGAGTATGGCCAATGGTACTTGTGTTGAGATGTGTGCAAATGGACGCTTGTTTTTCTCCTTTGGTTCTTCATAGTTAGCCTGGAAATTAAACTTAAAATATAAAATTCTAAAAACTTGCACAGATAAAAATGTACCATTTAGGAGAATGTTGCATAGCACACAGCAACTTTAGATTGTTTGTTTGTATTCTTGTCTAACAACTAAAAGTCAAGATCTGCTCTGTATTGTATATATGAGTATGAGGGGGACATCTGCAAGGAATGCAGACTAGTGACTTACTCTGTAGTAGAAAAATTTCAACCCTAAGTTTACTATCGACAAGCCAGTTAAAATTATTAATGATTGGTAGCAGTATTAAAAATAAAATAAAAAACGAGGCTAATATGCAACTCTTTCGCCGAGTATTAATAGACCATTGCTAAAATAGCATGAATCGCTTACATTTTTCTGTAGGAGGTTGAAAGTAGCAGCCTGCGGCTCAACATGCGTGACAAGTGGCAACGTGTGCACATACTCCGTCAGACGTAGCTCATCAAACTCCTTGTAAAGTTTATCATCATCTAGCAAAACTGCGTGCATATATAATGTCCCATTATTCCGAGTTTTACGCGGCAACTTCAACGTAACGTCGCTATAAAATAATAAATAATTAGTGTTGAAAACAACTAAAACAGTAAGAAAGGTAAAGGTTAAGTAAGTACTCACAACGTAGCCGGTTTCCGATACTCAAATTTTCTTGAAATGTGGACTTTCATGACTGAAGATCCATCAAGATAAGGATATTCTTTCACCGATGTGTAAAGGACAAGATTTAGAGAAGGATTTGTAGATAAATACGAAGAGTAACATCTCTCGCCAAGACTACATTCAGGTGGTATGAATATCTCGGCTAATGTCCATATTGTATTAATAACATAGCCAGCAAATATTAAAGTAACGAGCAAACTAACAGATATATATTTCATAACTAATAAAAAATTACGAAATTACTTTTATAACACGTAAAATCCAAGGATATAATCTCGCTATTGTAGCCGATCTTTCCAAATCTTTCTCATCAACCGCAGCAGCAAAACGCACGCAAAATGCAAATCGCTTTCGCCGCAATCGCAAAAAAAATTTTTTAAATACGTATACGTACGTCAGTCAAAACGTCAAATAATAAGAATACGTTCAAAACATAAACTTGCAGGGGGCCGTTTCACGAAGCTACATACAAGTTACAAATGATGTACATTGCGTAGACAATGAGGTAAAACTAAGAGGGCTTCCAGTCAGTTTCTCCTAGGTAGTCTGTGCTTCCAGTTTTGGCGAATTGGCTAATATCAAATTGTAACTTCTTACTAGTAAATTGTTGCTTCGTGAAACGGGGCCCAGGAGAGAACGCAAAAATAAAGAATTACTATACAGTCTTCTCCACACCGCGCGCGTTACTCTTTTTTGCATTATAGGTGTATGAGTATGACACACTATTTTAAAAATAATGTTTTATTCAAGTATGGGATAGTATTTATGGCCAGTCTAGGTAACACATAGTCCCTGTTTTATTTTAATCCGGTGGTTGAACTTCCAAAATGTACCCTATTTACTATCGCAAGTGACGGATAGTTAGAAAGAAGAAGAGAAAAATAAGAAGAAAGAAGGAAAATAAAGAAGATAAAAAATAAGAAGTGTACCTATTCACGAGCTAGTCAAGTAACATCTCAATGGCATCTTCAGTAGACTTTCCACACTGAAAACCAAATTGACATTCTGATATAAGATCGTGTTTAATTAAATAGCTGACCAGTCTGGTATTAACTAATTTTTCGGGGATTTTTGAAAAGATGCTAAGTAGTGATTAGTCGATAGTTGGTAGGATTATCTTTCGGGCCAGCTTTGTGGATAGGGATGACTACTGCCTGCTTCCAGCAGTCGGGAAAAATTTCGCTGGATAAACTAGAATTTAGAATAAAAGTTATTGACAAAACAGAACAGATGGGTGTCATAAAATCATTGTTTGAACATGGCACATACAAAACCGTGTATACCAAATTTAATTTGTCAATATATCGACAATTATACAATTTGGACCCAAACGAAGCAGTCTAGCAGCGTCACTTTTGATATTTGACATGACAGTAATAACACTTGAAATCCGTTCGCGTAGCAACATATCAAAAGATCAATCAAAAACAAAATTTCGAACCGTCTACTGTGTTGCCCATGATTAAAACAAATACAAATACAAAAACATTTATTTGTGAATTTGGTTATAACAAGATATTACAGGTGTTTTATATGGTCATCGCATCTCCAAATCCTTCCAAAATACATTAGCATACAAATATAATACGACTTAATATAGGATTTAACATAGTAACAGTAGTTTTAATCTGCTAGGTACTCGTGAATAATAATAATAATAACTTTATTTATTTCCACACCACAAGAAAAATAATTTTACATACACCAGAAACAATGTCGTGTTCTTGTGGAGGGCTGATGCCTAAGCTAGGTTTATATATAAACCTGTATTATAGGTCATCAGGCCTTCCCTCACAGCACAGTAAACTTAGTGCACTAGAAATACTAAATTTAATGTAGATATAAAAAGTATAGTATAATAAATATTACATGCTTATTTGAAAATATAATAGTAATACTATAATAACATTTATTTATTAGTAATTTCAATTCAGGCAAACTTAATTGTTTTATTGGTTCTGGTAGATGAATAAAAATTTTGGGTTTCATGCAGAGAACACTGTTGTGCATGAATGCTGTATTTGCCGTGCGAAGACAAAGTTTGTTTTTGTGTCTTAAATTTACAGTATGTTTCTCAGATACTTTCATAAATAATTCTTCATTTGTTTTTGCATACATAGATATTTCAAATATATATAGAGATGGTAGTGTTAGAATATTTAGAGATTTAAAATATGGCCTACAGCTGTCTGTCATTTTCAGACTATTTTGGTTAATTCATAACTTGCTTAATTTTTTACATAGCTCTTCGGTATGTGCTTTCCATGTTAGTTGTTTGTCTATTATTAGGCCTAGGAATTTAGTATGATTTATTTCTTCTATTTCATTATTCAAGTATTTTATGTTAATATTATCTTCATATTGCTGTTTGCGTATGTAAAAAATAATAGCTTTAGTTTTATCTAGATTTGCGGTTAGTTTATTGGAGTTAAGGTAGTTAATAATATTGTTTAACGTGTTATTAATGTCTTCATCATAGGTAGAAGGATTATTACATTTGATTAAAACTGTACTATCATCTGCAAATAAAATCATCGGATGGGGAATATTTTTAGGAAAGTCATTTATATACAACAAGAATAATAGTGGGCCTAAAATACTGCCTTGTGGGACACCGTTTATAACTTTTCTTTCTGTGGATGTGTATGTCGTTTCAAGTTTGGTGATTGGACTAATTCTTTTGATTTGAGTGTGAGTTCTGTTACTGTTCTGTTACTGAGATCATCATCATCATCATCATCATGGTTACTGTTCAGAGTTTGGTCGATAAAAAAATTATTAAAAATGTTAGCGATTTCTTTTGGCTGCGTAACTGTATAGTTTTCTTTTATTATTTGCGCTTTTGAATGTTTAGGTAGCTTAAGTTCAGACTTGTTTATTATTTGCCACGTTGCTGTCGATTTGTTTATTGAGGTATTAATGTAGTTGTTGTTTTGTGCTTTTTGTGTTAATTTTAAAATCTTTTTAAATCTATTTGAGTACGTTGTAAAAGTATTTTTATTGATTTCATTTGGCAGAAGTCTATATTTCCATAAGAAATCCCGTTTTTGTTTACTAGCTCGTTTTATCCCCGTACTAACCCACTTTGCTACTCTATTTACTTTAACTGTAACTTGTCTGTTAGGAAAACGCAAATCATAAAACAGTTTAAAATTATCCAAAAAAATATCATAAGCAGTATTGAGATCATCAGTATATATCAGAAAATTTCAAACTTTTAAGACAATTTAAAAATTTATTTAAGTTTTCTTGAGAATAGTCTCTTTTAATTACTCGCCAGTACTTAAGCGTACATGTCTTTTTCACGGGATATTGTATTATTTGTGCTAGAACATTACTCTTACATTTACTTTTACAACTATGTGATATAATTATCTATACAAGTGCCGCTTACTAATCTTGTTGGTGTATTAAATTGAAGTTTCAAATTATAATTAGCCAAGAAATTTTCGAATTCTATTGCAATTTTATTTCTTGTCAAGCGGTCTATGTTAAAGTCTCTACAAATGATTACTTGTTTTTTTGAATAATTTTATTTACATAAAATATTTTCAAGTCTTTCGTAAAAAATGTCTAACTTAAATCTTCGCGCGTCTGGGATTCTATATACACACAAAATAAGCAAATCATGTTTAATACGTTCAATTGCACAGCATTCAACTACATCTGCTACAGACATTTTAGCAATATCAGGTATGTTTTTGTATTCATGTTCTTTTCTAACTAAAATACAAGACTCTCCTCTTCCTTGAAAATCTCTTGAAAAAATAGCAGCTATGGTAAAATGAGGAAGTAATAATATGTTTTCGTGACCTGTTTTAATATTGTGTTCTGTAACACAGATTATGTCAATGTTAGTATTTTTTTCTGTAAGTTCTGTTAAGTGTACAGTTAATTGATCAGATTTTGTTATTAGACCACATACGTTTTGATGAATTATATTTAAATATTTATAAACGAAAAAAATCGGAGTTATCTTTAGCTGTTGACTTGACTTCGCCAGTCAAATATATTTCCGTCTGTGTATTTGCATCACTGTCACGTTACGTGAATTTCACCTTACGAATGTTGTAAATTAAAAGAATTTTCGTCACTGAGGATCTAGCTTTATCTGGAATGAACGTACTTTTTTTGAGATCTGTTCTGTGTTATATGTTGTTTGAGTGTTAAATCTTATTTATTTTTGCGTCACTGAGCAATAGGGTAGTGAAACTGGACTTTCGTTAGCTAGATTTTGTTATTTTCAGCATCCATGATCTTAGGTGTCATTAATTTCTTGTGTACCATGTTCAAACGCCAATCATTCTTAAACTGTTGCTAGGGCTTCCAATACAGGGATCCCGGTATCACCTAATACCGGGATCCCAGACTTATTTCACCTTTTTTCAATACCGGTATTGAAATTCCGAATACCGGATTTCCGGTATTGACGATTTACTTTATTAAGCTATACTTGAGTTACTATAGGATGAGCTCTGACAGATTAAAATTTAAAAAACTTTTTAATATTTATTTATTTATTAAGGAAAATTACATACCTACTGTTTAATGATAAAATAAGAGGTGAAGTTACTTTTTTTAAATATTTTAGCTATTATGGTTTTTAAACTGAATATCATTAAAAAAAGTTGTTAATGTCGTCGTATGAAAAATTTTGAAGCTGTCAGCAGAACCCATCCTATAATAACCCGACTATTAGCTTACGCACACCTATGTTATGTACATTAGTACAGACAAATAGTAGTGTAGTATGTTGCGTCACGTTTGGTCTGAATACTAAAATAAGAAATTGTTTATCCGTCACTGACGGAATTTATAGCTCACAAGCCAGAAGGAGCTAGGCACACCCACATACGAGATAACGATTACGGAATATTATATTCCGTGATAACGATCATCTTTATCTTTGTATGGGTCTTTTTTCTCTTTGAGGAATTTTACGGTTCTGGCAACGATGCGTATGAGTTGTATGCAAGGGTTGTATGTACCTATGCAAGTTTTTGAACGCAATCCAGTTGTTTTTTTTATTGTGTTCGGATACACAACACTGTGGTAATAAAAATAAAAATATAAAGTTGCCAACATAAATTTTTAAAAATAGCAGATTGAACTCGCCGATGATCGTGCGACAACGTGCAATGCATTGCATTCCAATAATTTACTGTATTTCATGTAATTTGGTTAGAGACAATTTATTAAAATCAGTCATATTTAAGTAATTCATCAGCAGCTCATATATGTCCCCAAAAAGTAATAATGTATTATAATTTTAGCAGCCTTCCGAAAATTTTTGGTTTGAATCTTGGTATGTCTGAAACATCTCTCAAAACCAATAAATAAAACTAGGCTTTTTGAGAACCAGAAACTGGGATTTTGATCAGGGGGCCGTTTCACGAAGCTGCAAGTTACAAATTACAAGTACAATTCGACGTACATTGCGTAGACAATGAGATGAAACGGTAAGAGCTAACAGTTTTAAGCAAATTGGCTGACTATTAAATTGTAACTTGTTACTTGTAAATTGTTGTAAAGAATATATATTATATATATGATGTTGGGTTAGGTTAAGTTAATATTTGAGCACATAATTAACATGTTACTAACTAACGTAGTTTTGTTTTTACAAAATGGAATATCTTGTCAAATGACCTCATATTATGAATGGTCCTTTGCTTTAATTTCCGTACAGTAGCCAGCATTTTTAGCCAAGTACTTTTTTCCTGTTGAGTTTAATATTCAAATTCACACAACGCACAATCTTGAGTTTTCTGCCAATATATTTTTTAATGAATAATCATTTTTAATATATTTTTTTAATTTATTTATATTGGCAACCCCATAGAACACCTCGGGCGACAGTGTAGTAGAAAGAAACGTATTAAATCGGTGTCTCCTAGGAAATAATATTGATGTTGTGAAGAAATTATACGAAAACCCATGGTAGGTTTGCTTTTACATGTATAGATGGAAATTATTAGAATTTCCCACAAAAAACGTACAAATTACATCGTGTATGTGGCAGTGTTTTGACAGTTGACAGAGTATACTGTTCAAGGTGTTGTTTATTCTTGTTTATATTTCAGGATGAAGAAACTAGCCTTCATCAACGATACTCACCATAAAGTTTAAAGCCTGTTCCTTAGAATACAAATACGTAAAAACATGGTAACAAGTGCGAATATGTGTCGATGTTGCCGAGGCCATGGATGCTAAAGACTTGAAAACTGAAGCTGCACTGGGTGATCGCAGCAACGATGGCAATACGAAGTACGTACAAGGCGGTGGTTCGATGCCGTGCCACAGAAATAAAACCTATCAAGATATCACATCTAACTCATTGGCTAAAGTGGACACCCCGCAGGGGCGGCCGTGCGCCGTCATCGGGCCCGATCGCGTGGTGCCGCCTGCGCCGCCCGCTCACACTGACGTGTACTACAAAAAGGGTCCACAAGAACCATGGTTGACCCCTGAAAACACTTATCGCCGACCACCAGACTATCCTCATAAATTGCTGGACTACCAGCATCCGTCCAGAAATATATCACCGAGACAAACATTCCAAGAAAACATGCAACGTATAATGGTTGCACCTTCTTACAATACTGGGAAATTGAAGGAGGACCATAACTATCCAGGGGAGTCAAATCTTTCACAAATAAGAAACAACAAGTTGAGTGTGCCCATGGACTCTAATACCAAATACTGTGATGTGCCTTATTCTGTTAATCCTATAACTAATGATCATAAAAATGATAGAAACTCTGATATTAGTGTGTCAAACATGAACACTGTGTTATCTCGTAGTATGCCTCATGGTTGGGCTCCAACTAGTGCTAACCTACCATTGAAGCCCCTTTCTCAAGACCTATGTCAGTATCCAGAGTACCAAAACTGCACTGCGCCAAGACCAGTGGTGATGACGAGACAACATAGACCAGTACACGAAGAGCCCGGACCTGTCTACCCCGAAGGTTTTTACCACAATGGAAACATCAGGTTTAAACCTTATCCACCAGTCAAAGAGAGGTATCCACAAACAAGGTATGAATATATTGGTAATTATTCTCACCCCTTCCATCCACCTTCTCCCTTTCCAACTCATAAATATGACTTATCAAAGCCAATGCCACCTCATCCATACCCTAGTTATCAGCAAGTTCCTCTTAAATACTTGGATAATAGAATGACTGACTCTATTATGAATGGATACCAAAGATCTTTAAATCAACAGGCTGCATATAGTAGTATGCCTTATCGAAATCAAGTGATACATCCCACATATGGACCAGTTCCAGGAAGCTGTTTACCATCTAATAAATATTATCCATACCCTCCAGATGCAGCTAAGTCACTGCCATCAAACAAATTACCTTTTGATAGCAACAACAAATTATACACTGATTATGAACAGAGCAACAGAAGTAAAAACTTTCCTGTATCTGATACATTCTACATCAATGAGATCGCTAGGCCGCATCCTACGAAAGGACCAGTTGCACCACCAAATTATCCATCAAATATCCATGCTTTGCCTACACATCCATATTACCGAAAAGAACCATTAAAAGGTTATGAGTATAGTCCACATTTTAGAAATATGGATCACATGTTAGGTATGAATGGTAATCTTATGTCACGATTTCCATCACAGTTTTCACCAAGCGCAATAGCTATTTCCCCATCTGATTCTAATACTAGTAATGAAACTAATCTAACTCATGCTATTTCTCAAGAAGATTGTGGATATGTAAGTCAGTCATCCACAGCAAGTGCAAGAAGTATTCCAGATTCCATTATCAATAAAGTTCCACTTGATATGTACAGAAGATATGATTATAGTTATGGTCATATAATGAAGGGACCAGCACCCTTTGCTAAAATTGATAATAGTGTGAATGTTAATTTGCGTTCTAAAAAAGACAAAAAAGATATTGATGTTAGACAATTTCTTCAAATGTGGAATGAAGGAGAAGAGGAAGGTAGTGAAAGCAATAACAAAGATGTAAATAATAAACAATCTCCAAACAATGCTAATAATAGTGTCAATGCAGCTAGCTATGGGCCTACCAACCAAGAACAGTTGTATGTACTTGGACTTGTTAATGTTCCGAGTGAAGAACTCAGTAAATATCAACATATACAAAAAGTTTCTAAACTTCCTGAGAACATAAAAGGATACAACAGTATTGAACTCCTCCATCAATTTGAAGAAGTAATTGAGTCTTCAAATTTAAACCATTATAATGATAAACCTCCTGCTGCAAAATTATTTCAAAATTCATTTAAAAATACTGTACCTATGCATGGATTAGGAATACCATCTCGTCCGTTATCTCCACTAGATGTTGAAGCAAAGATCAGTCAGTCTATTATACACAAAGAAGTAGGATGCAATTTCGAAATTAAACCTTGTAGTCCAAAAATGTTGAATGTAGAAGTAGCCACGCCAATTCAAAATGTTATCGGTGAAAGAATGATAGAAAAAGTTTCAAACCCTCTGATTAGTCAGTCACCTGTAATGCACAAGGTTAACGAAAGCAGAGATGATTGTAAAGTCGTGAAATCTCAAGATCACCTTTCGGTCCATGATAATACAAAAACTTCAAGTTGTAAGATGGTTAGTAAGCTTTATGGAAATAAAGATCATGTTGACCCATTAAAGACCAATTACAGTATACAAGATTTAGAAAGTAATTCTGGTGTATGTTTAGCTTCCTTGCCTAGGCTTGACAATGATATTGAATTAAATTTCCCTGAAGTAAATCAACAATTTATTAACGCAAATAAGGTAGACACAGTTATAATAACTGGTCCAATTAAAGATTTGCCACCATTAGATACCTGTCAGACAGATCCTATAAACCGTGAACAGGAAACTGATGTTTTTAGTTCGCACATAAAATTAAATCCAGAAAAAGACTCTCCAAAGTTAAGCAAATATAGAAAAATGAAGAGAAGAGTCTCGGGTTCTAATACACCAGAATCCAATGTTCAAGCTCAAAGAACAGATAGTGTTATAATTAAGAATCCAGAAAATTGTAAACATGAAAATTTTGAGAAAGCTGTATCACCTAAAACCATACCACTAGAAGCTCAGAACGACCCAATTAATTTATCAGTAAATAATGAACATTGTGCAAGGTCTAACACATTCGATTTTAGTTCCAATAAACCACTGGACGACAAGCCTAATGACTTTGCTATTGATTTCAGTATAAATGCAAATGAGTCTAGTAACTTTACGAATCATTTAACATTACCTGAAATCAGTTCCACTCAGAAACATGATGTAAATCGCGCTGTTGTGGTAAGTAAAGGAAAACACAAGAAAAATATTTCAACTACTCATAAAAATTGTGTCTTAAGCGAAGATAAGAATATTTTAAATGCAACTGATATTAATAAACCTAATGAAAGTAATGATATTAATAAGTCTGTTCTTTCTAAAGAACCGTCGGCTTCAACAAAATTTACCGATTCAAAAGTTAATTATTCTGAAAAACATTTGAAAGAAAAATTAAATTACAATAAAAATATTAATGTTACGCTACAAAATACAAATTCTGAACAGTTACAAAAATATACTGTCAGCGATAAAGAAAGTCTAAATAAGAAATTATCAAGTTATAATCTTCTTTCTCCGCAAGAAAAAGAAGACACATTAAATGAAAAAATGAGGGAACTCTTTGGCGAAGAATTTTCTACTACAGAAACAGAATCCAATATTGAAGACGTACATGATACGCAAGCAATTCTCGATGATGACGCGACAGAAGCAAAAGATTGTGTATTTTCTGATGAGTCCACTCAGCAAGATGATGAAGTGGCTATAAAATGTAACGCATCAAATCATTGCGAGAAAGAAGAAAGGATCAATTTGCCGGAAGATTTGATATTTCATGATCTAGCAGATTCAAAAAAAGTAAATAATTACTTACCTCATGTAAACTCAACTATCAAAGAAGTAACTACCGAGAATGAAGTTTATAGACACTCAAAAATAAGTAGTAATGAAATTGAAGTCAAAACGAAAATTAATGAAAATGCAACATACGGCGATATTAGTAACTGCATTGTAGACCATAAAAGTCCAGAGCTGGATATGTGTCGAATCAAAAAGGAATTATTGTCACCTTGGATGCAAAAATTGATTTTACATAATGAAGGTTTGTACACATTTACCGATATCATAGAGACCAAAATTGATCCTACAGTTGATCAACTACGTGATATCTATGTTACCAATGTTGAAATTTCAAATAAGGATAACGAAATGAACGAACGAAGTCACGAAACTAAGACAGATTTCGAATGTTTAGTGAAGAGCAATGATGATTACAAAAATAAGAAAAGTGCAGTTATTTTAGATGCAATCAGAGACGGTGAAACTGAAAACTTAAAAAACAACGAATTGGATTTAGATACAAAAAGTCTTGAAAATGCAAATTTAGACGAAAATAGTGAAACATTGGCCAATAATACGGCTAAAAATATGGAAGCAGTCGCTAACTACAAGAATGACAAAAACCTTACATATGGTATTGAACTGAAAAATAACCTCGGGGTTTTGGAGACACCCGAACAGATCCCGAAATGTAGCGACAAAGTGGACATTGACACTTTTAGTGTAGTTTTGGACCAAAGTGACCACATTTCTGACGAATTTCCGGAAAATACTGAAAAACTGAAAACGGAATTTTATACAAAAAATTGTGAACCTTTGCAAAAAGATGCGTCAGGCATTCTGGAAATAGCCAATGAAAACAAAACTGATGGAACGATAAAAGGTTGTGATGTGGAAAATAATCGTAATATGATTGAGTTCATTGACGCCAGCGAAAATAGAAAAAATATGCCTTGTGATATAGCAGATTGTTTTACGACCAATGATAACGAAACTAATAAAAGCCTAAAAAATACTGATGAAACGAAAATTGACTCATTCGTGCAGGATTTAATAGTATCTAATAATACTACAAGCTTTGAAAAACTGGAAATAGATACTGCACAATTTTCGGATGTAGCCCCTTATTATAAAACGAATGAAAAAATGGAAAATCTTGTCGAATCTAAAGAAGAAAACACCATAAATAGTGTTGATGACCACGAAATAGATGTTACGGATAGTAAAGTAGACAATTGTTCGAATACTGAAATTTTGGAGACGTCTATTTACGATACCGATAAAAGCAATTTGCAAAGCGATGCATATAAAACTGTCTTGGAGACTACTAATAAACAATATAAATTGCGAAGTGATACAGATAACATTATAGACAATACTAAGCAAAATCTAGAAAACTTTGTTATGGAAAGCGAAACTAATACAGATGAAAGTATGACGTTTGGTAAAAACGAAAGTTGTCAGGAAGCTGAAAGCGACGTGGATATAGTTTTGGATAATAATATAAATAATAGACATCGTATGGATCATATTTGCTCTAGTGGCAAAATGCGTAGTGATGATTCGGAGACAATGTCAAACGAAAACTATAAAAAATCGACTATGACAGAAGAAATAGAAAATAAAAATATCATAAGCGGTCTCAAAATGGACGGCGAAACCTATGACGTAGACTCAAAAAGTGAGATCAAGAACAAAATTAATTACATGCAAGAAATAAATCATTCTGATATGAGTGAAGAACTAAACTTCAAAGAGCATAACAAACTTGGTATATTTGACACACAGTTTGCTAAAAATGGTCAATCAGATCACAATCTGTCTGTCAATAAAATTTCGGAAAATATGGTACTTTCGAAATCTCCTAAACCTATTGTAGATCAACTTACCATGGGTTTTGGAAGCAAAAAAATATTTACTGTGATACAAGAAATAGACGATAGTGTTGTCTTAAATGATTACGAAGTTGTAAAAAAAAATAACGACAAAATTAATAACGTTGATTCTTCAGACAGAAATGCCTCTTGTTTACTATCTACTAAAGTAAAAAAACTAAACGCGAACATTAAAACACAATTAACTAAAAAAATGTCCTTATCACATTCGGAGGATTCCATGACAAGTTCACAGGACTACACTCCAATGAATGTTAAAAACCCCATTCACACGAAATGCGATCAAAGTACTAAATATTTTTCTACAATAAGCAAAAAACTGTATGAAAATCCAGATGAACATTGCAGTCAAGTTGAAGTATCTGAAAACAAACAGTCTATCAGTGGTAGTCTATTGAATAAAGATAATGTTGCTATGAATGTCCTTAGCATCAAACAAAAGGAACCCGTGCCGGAAGAACTTACTTCCTGTTCTGATGTATCTGATGAAAGTAGCTCATCAGACGATGAAAATACCTCAGACAGTACAGACTCAAGTGAATATCTGGGTAATGAAGATGCTATTAAGAAATACGACGATGGTAAAAATAGAAGTAATTTTAGTGCAGAACATGATTCAACATCTGAAGAATCTGATAGTTTGTCTTTTGTCAAATCAAACAATTATTTAGAGGTTAGAAATGACACTGAGATCGAATCAAATGATAAACCTACATCAAATAAAAATGTAGAGAAAGACATTGCTGTATTGAATGACGAGAATGTAGAAAAAGAACGTGAATATATCGTCGAGGAAGCTAACTGTGAAGAGTATATAATAGACAGTCTAAATAAACCGATCTTAAAGGATCCAAACAAGTTGTCTGAATCGGAAAATAATAAAACTGAACAGGCAATAACAGAAAGTGGTATTGATTTTAGCGTCGATAAAACTGACATAAGTGGCTCTGCTTTTATATTAGAAACTTCTCATAATGACGAGACTAAGCATGAAAAGACAAATGAAGATAGTTATAACGATGGTTTTTTATTGGAAACTCCTCATCATGACGAGACTAAACATGAAGATACAGTAGAACATACTTATAATGAAGTCCAAGTAAAATATCCACCCAGTAAAAGGCGAAAATCTTTAAAAAGATCTTTATCAGATTCCGCTTTAGATGATATTAGAGACAGTTATACCGAAGATTCCGTAGTATGGCCCAGCAAGCGAAAAAAAGACATAGAAATAAACAATTATAATACATCGCAATTAATTGCACAAAATATTTGCCGTGTTCTCCAAAGCAACAGGAGGAATTCTATTTCTTCTATAAATAACGACGGAAATGTGTCATTTTGTATATTAATCGACAATAATTGTATAATTTCTGAAGAATGTGACGAAGCTGATAAAATTTGCTTTTCTGGTGTACCAGAAGATTGTGTAACTTGTATACAAGCAGAATCGGCAAGTCAAGATTCTATTGAAGAAATTACTTCACTTGAACAAGATACTAATTGCGTGTTTTCTAACCCTGTCCAAACAAATGAAGAGGACGAAATATTAGATGAACGTTGGGTGGAAGATGTTGCATGTGTAGAGACTGTTATTAGTGACGATATCGCTGAAAATATTATAATTAGTGCTTCAGCGTCTCCAAGAGATGAAGAATGTAACGACGATGAAACAGAAATTTACAACATTAATGAACATACAGAAAAATTAAAATTCATTTACGGCGATAAAATGTATAGTGACGATGCTCATTTTGTAGATACTTTATACCGAACACCACAAATGAATGTTAATAAAACGCTTACCAATAGAGAATCTCAAATTACTATAGATGACAGTAGATATTATGATAAAGAAGCACTGGAAAGGGTGCTCTCCGAATCCAATGGCCAAGATAAATTTAATGATTTAAAAGCTTTTCACTGTACGACCCCGCTACCTAGTCCAGTAATTTCTGACTTGTCTCCAAATTATAGTGAAAATGTAATATTAGAAAATCAGCTTCCATCAGACACATCGGTATTCGAAAGTAAAGAATATTATATAAATCAGGCAAACCATGAGGAATGTAAAGAATATCCAAACAAAGAAATTAAAGAAAATATGAACTCTTGTGGGAATATCGAAAACGGATATACGAAACCAGAGGAAAGTCGCAAATGTAATATATCAAATTCTCCTGAAGTATCATCAACTACATCAGAGGAAAAAAATGCAGGTATATTGTTAAAGATAACAAATTTCAGTGGATCGAGGGTATCACAAATAAATAATATTAACCCTATTCAAAGTATCAGTTGCAAATATACTGAAAAGAAAGATTACTTAAGTTCTAATGGCAATTTACCGACTAGAACATTAATAACAAAAGCTGCTCAAAAGTACATTCCACCAATTAAAGAAAGTATACGTGATTTAAAAGTTAAATTAACTTTGCCACATCAAAGTCTAGTAAAATTAAGACAGTTAAAAGTTGCCAAAGAAGCTCATAAACCAAATTTAGATAGGTCTGCTAATACATTTACAAAGAATATTCCAAAGAAAAATAAACCAAAATTCGAAGATGTTCTTATGAGTATAGATGAACTTCAGTATCAAAAACATAGAGAAGAAAAAAATAAAAAGGGAAGAAAATTGATACCAAAAGTCGTAATAAAGAAAAATATGCTCGGTTCGCACTATGCGAGTACCTCTAGCAGATTTAATCCGGATTTAACAGGCAGAAAATGGCAACCATGGGTGTTTTTAGAAAGGAATCATTTTATCGACAAAATGGCTCTTCGAAATAAAACACGAGCTATTTTCAGCCATAGGAAAAAATCTTATGTCTTAGCTGAAAAGTTCCAAAAATATAAATCAATTTGTAATCCGAAGTTTGTTATCTCTCAACCAAAACAAAATGATTCTACACAGGGACAACTTAAATACACTATAAGGCTAAAGCATACATACTAAGGTAATTTGTTTGATGCCAACCTCCTATGATGCATAATTTTACTGTTAATCAGTTCGGTTCCTACTATTTGAATTCATAAATATTACTACGTATATCTAGATTCCTATGATTTCGTATCTTATTTTGTAGTTACCCTATTTAGTTCTTACATGTAGGTAATAATTTATTAGTAATATGTATTTCAAGCCAAATTCTTTACATTGAGTGATATTTAACTAAACAAAGACAATTTTAAATTAATATTATTAAAGTGCAATTTAATTTGATCTGATGTTTTTTTGTTGCGGAGATTTAAAGTACCCAATTGTATTTTATTAAATCGTTTTTGAAATTTTCATTCCAGAATCATTATAATTCCTTTAAAATTGCACTTAGAGTCAACAGCCATAAGTAGTATTATATTATTTATGATAGGTAAATCGTATAGTAATTTAAAAATTGTTTTGTTTATAATAATGTAAGAATGTTTTAATCGTTATAATACCTTGTTTTGCTCATAAGATGATTAATTGAGAAGGGATAATAAAACATCTAAAACTCCGTAATACGGTGCGTTAGGTTTTTTAATTATAAGTAGATGTCCGGTTTATATTTGTTGTAAATATCTGATGATTTATATTTGTTTGTATATTAGGTACAATTAATTTCCTCATGTGGATTCTAAGATTGTTTAATTAAGTTAATAAGTGGAAAAAATATAATGGAATGGCTGTTTGCAAATTTGCAATACCACATTGGTCATCGATTGCTCACGTAGCTTTTAAGCACATAATATTTTGTAAGAAGTATTTAATGAATCATATAAAATTTAATATTTATATGAAATAGATTGAAGTACAAAAATAGTAAATATGGTGTGTACTGTACAGTGTCCACGTATTATATAAAATATAATCATTACGTACTACTACAAGATTATTAATTATTGAAAATTTTAAATGTGAAAAAGCATACCTATATAATATATAGATATATATTTTTTAATAAATATAAAGCGTGAAATAACCAAAGCCAATAAATGAATCCAAAGAAATATATATTACGAAATGTGAATGCAATTTACGGTGTTACTTAAAAACTGACAATGGGTATTTGACTATTTGGTTAAGTAGGTACCATATTAGGTACAGATTACCTATATTAGGTACAGATTAATAGATATTTTGTGAAAAATAAAAAGAAGTGTGAAGTGAATTTTCTACGATTCTATGTTGAATCACACCAACCGCAGCAGTGCGACACTGCAGCGTGGTGCGACAAAAGTTGCTCTAGGATAGGACGGTTATCTATCATACAAATCAATTGAAATAAATATTGTTTTGGTCGCGCCGCCACGATGTCGCTACACTACTGCAGTGTTACTCCAGCTAGTGCCTTTCAATCTTAAACTCGAATATTCCATAACTTCTAACTAGAAACGCTTTCGTAAACAAATATGTCAGAACAGGTGATGGCGATGACATCATTAGCCAATTTTTCTCTTTTTTAGGTTTCCGTAGTCAACAACGAACGCTTATAGTTTCGCCATGTCCGTCTGTCTGTCTGTCCGCGGCTTAACTCAGAGTCTTAGTACTGGAAAGCTGTAATTTGGCATGGATATATTATATCAATCATGCCGACACGAAGCTATAAAATAAAATATTATATGGTTTCTTCTGGTACACGTGAAGTGGGGGATTTCTTTTTATTCTTGACTACCTTATAGTGTGAGGTATTGTTGGATAGTTTTTTTTTAAATAATGGGGGTTTGCTAAAACCATTTTGATGCTAGTGTACGTTTCAGAAATATTTCATTTTAAAATGCTTATTTTTGTAAGAATCAAGTCCGACCCCTACTACCAGCGAAACCGTTGTATTTCGAAATGTGATAAAATTCATGGTAGTAGAACATAATATGTTCCGAAGATCATAATAATATGATCTTTACAGGTTAACGAATAACAGGCCAACTTATAAAATGTGCTTGTTCATCAACGGCCCGTTACAGTCCACTGCTGGACTATGTGCTTGTACTAGTAAGAAATTCGGTACAAATATCTTAGAAAATTATTTTGATGAACGTCAACTGTCAGGTACCTAAGTAGTATTGGACAACTACGGAACCCTACACTTTGCGTGGCCGGTTTTTTTTTCCTATTACAATCTCATAAGTTTTATTTTCTGATTGATTATAACAGAAGTTTAGTAAATTGTACCTACCTAATAAAAATAAATAGTCGAATATCCTTGTTCCAGTTACTAAACACAAAGCAGTTCGTTTTCAATACATTCCTTCAAAACCCGCCTAACATAATATTTTATTATTGAAATGTAACATAATATTCCAATAAATACTCATTGATTTTGACTAACGCAAAACTTTCGGGTTTGTTCTAAATCTTTCAAATGTATTTTTTTTTTATTTATTGTTTGATATTTATTTTGATGTATGTAAAAATAGGCAAAATTAATGCTGTAGGTACTATAATATAATAGTAATAATAGTTATAGGTAATATAATAGTTTTAATTGTAAGCTGCGATCAAGCTTTGACTTGAGTATTTAGCTTTTATTACAAAGTCTTGCGCCTGTCTCCAGTGCCTTTGTGGAGCACATTTTAAATCAATCACATAGGTATTTTATATCCATAAAATCGGAAATTGGACATTTTTGGGACGTAGGTATACACTACTGATCTCATTTTTAAGGCACAAGCCATTTAACGTTTGCCTGATAGTGCCTAAATCATAAATCATAAAATACACTATTTTTATATCATGTACAGGGTGTAAAAAACATACCAAAAATATGTGCTTTTAAATATTACAATCATATTTAGCAAGGAAGTTGCCTTTGTAAATAGCTAAAAGATAAAATATTATTGATTTTTTTGAATGTTGAGTTGATATATTGAATGTGTATAATATTTTATTATGTTAATGTTTTTGGTGTAATTTTAAGCTAAACGTGTCGTATAAACTAGATGGTCCTGATTTAAAACTGAACTGAACTTGTAGTAAAGAGTTCGCTATGTTTTTGTGTATATAGAGGAATGAATAAGGTACCCTAGGTATATGACTGAGATTTAATTTTAAAATATTTTAAAGAATTTTAAGAATAGTTTCCTCGTTTTTAATTTATGAATGGTATGTTTGTTACGCACTTGAAGTGTTTTTAATTTTCCTGCACATTGTTGGCCATTATGTATGTGATTATTATAGAATTTATGTATTGTCTAAAAACATTGTTAATGTTAAGGGTTACGGAGTTATTGTAATTTGTTTTGTCGTTTAATATTAACGCATATCTTTATGCCAGAAAACGCAGGTGATAGTGTTTCGTGATAGATGTAATAATTGACACACACAATCTACGATTTTAATGTCGACTGGAAACGTAGGATGTGAGTGTTTCCAAACTATTGTTAGTGGAATTTTAAGTTTATAGTTGTATCTAAAGAGGTTTGAAAACTGTTCTGAAATTGACCAAATAAATGTGTTCCAAATAAAAATGCCTCTTTATTTTACCAAAATCAATACTTTATTTATTAAGTATTTACTTGTAAGTGTAACAATTTGTTTTATACTGGAATTGTCACTTTGACAGCTTCTTGCCGAATCGCGTGTATGAGGTCCTGGTTAATGAGGAACACGAAGCGTAGTCCTGCGATCTGTGGAAGATGGTCTGTTTTAAACAATTTGCATAGTAAGTAAGGTCTCTATCTTAGCGTCGAAATAAAAACCGTATCGAAGTTTTCAACAAATGTATAAACAAGCTTTCAAGTTCAAATGTATACTGTCGTTGTTCTGTCGCGGGTAAAAATACAATGATTAATCAAACGACGAGCCCAAAACTTTACCGAATATAAAATCAATATGTAAAGGCGGTTAACTAGGGCAACATCCTACCTCAATAACACTGTTGTGGTTCAGCTTGACTTTGTTGCCCTGAAGTACGGGCCGTCCGTCGACGAATATGGGGCGCTTGCCCTCCGAGGACATAAAGAAGTCGCCCGTGTTGCGCAGGCGGATGGTGGCCTGCTTGCGAGACACCTTGCCTGCCGGACCTTCTAGGCTAAGGTCCACGTCGATGCTGTGGTCCCTTGTACTGCGACCCACGGCAATCTGAACCAAACAAAATAAATAATGAACCAACTCGTACAAAAAAATCTAAGCACTCTTAAAACGACGCGGCGCGAATTTAAAAACCATGATGAATGTATAAATAAAATGTTATTTATTATGACTAGAATACCTTTGAAACGATATGTTGCACCCATGACTGCGAACTGTATTAAACTATGCCACGTGCGCTGCGTGTATGTGTGTGTGTATATGTACAGTTGTTAAAATGATACGCCAAATTAAAATGATCGGACCAATACAATGCAACCTTGGACGAACGATGTAAGAAAGATATCGCTTTCCACACGTACCTATAAGACGCAATCGTGGATAATAATCTGTGGACATACTTCACGTTTCAGTAGTAAAGTATTGGTTGTTAGTCACGTGCCCTAAAAGCAAACAGTTTTGTAAACGTTTTGTTCATATCGGGTTAAACCCACAAAAAGTGGCTTACTACTGTTACTACCAACAAATACGTGAACCTTCTGATTCTTAGCAATAAATAGCTAACTAGCCGTACAGTTTGCGTAAAATTAACGTTAACTAAACCGAAGGCACGTAATTAAACCAGTACTGGAATCGGAAACGCATTAAAATACCCTATTATAATTGAATGCTTTTAGTTATCGCATTATACATAATTCAACAGCTAGGTACCTGCAAATGATTTAAAAGCGATATATGCGATCTGTTAGATTTATTTTAATAATACACATACAGTTTGTACTTGTAGGTGGTCACAGCTTAATGCATTCTTACCTGTCGTTAAAATGACATTATAAGTAAGTACACAATATACTTGACTATCACATCGAAAAGTTTCTACATAAAAAAACATTAATAGTAATTTAAAAATCGTTGTTATAAAAACAAAGGTGACACCCAATACACTTTTTGTGTTGACAGTACCTTTATGAGTGCTCATTATTATTGTGGTGTAACCAACCAGATATAGTTGTTGACACGTTAATACAACAGATAACGTTATCAGTGAGCACTGGTACTGTGCGGGACCATACTATAGCAGACATCTCTGGGCAGTCCGTGCCAATAAGTAGATAATGTACACGTAGTTTCAATTAAACCAGCCAAGAATCATCAACAAATTTTCAATGACAAGGCAAATCAAGACGACACTGAAGTGAAAAAAATACTACTAAAATTCTCTAGCAGATATGCTCACGAGGTCACAGAACAAAGTGGAATTAAGTGTTCAAGAACACCTTCCAACTTGCTACAGAATGTGACGAGAACAATGTAAATACGTCAGTACAAAATTTGATTCGCTCATCCTTACTAACAATGTGCGCCCCCAATTCTACGACGTCACTAAGTGTGTGCCAAAATTACCTACCTACCTATGGTATTTTAGTGGGTATGTAATAAATGTCACATTTTTGTTACAATATAATGTAAAACCAAGCATAAGAAGACATCACACATAAGGACATACAAATTACGACGTTAGGTGTGCAGCAGAATCAATCGCTAACCGACTCTAAAGTAAAGTCCGTGTCGTGCTATATACCACTTTGCAATACATAATAGGTCAGTTAGAAGAAGAAAAACTTTACTCCAAATATAGTGTTTTTGTAGAGCCAAAGACATAATAACAACAATCCGCAGTCACTTTGTCAAATGAGGAACACCGTGGGAACACCAGTGTCATTTATTATCGCATCACCTTACGGTCGTTTATATCCCCTTTATACTACAGAAACGCTAGTAAGTGGGGGTATTCATAATACGAAGGGTTTTAGAAAAATATTCTTTAGATATTTTTCCGATAATTTACGACTGTGAGTTTTTCGCGGCGCCGCGCCGCGCGCCGCACCAGCAGAATTAGTTTTAGGGAGGTGCATCTGCAATTCTTTATACATTAATGATTTAACTGCATAGCAATGGTAACTGTCAAGGCAAGTCTACAGATCAAAATTAACCATCTGAAAACGTAGAAGAATTTTCCAGAATCTTTATCCCATATTTATAATCTATAATTTCTTGATACTTGGAACGTATTTTCTATGCATTTCTTTTCCTGTCAGAGGGGTACAAGTGCAAGGTTCCGGCAAAACTCGTGAGTCGTTACAAGATAAATTATTTTCTATGCTAATATTCTCTTCTCTGCCAAAGGGCGCTTTTATAATTAGCCGATTTTAGAGATTACCTATACTTGACCCATTTTTTTTCGCAAAATGGCAACACTGGTATTTCAAAGGTATTCTAGTCATAAAAAACTAAAAAAAATAAATAATGAAATTATGTAACTAAATATAAGTAAATGTAATGAAAAAGTCAACAGTTTTCATCTTTAATTTTGTGTCGTGGCTACACTTATACACTATGCCATGCTTGCTAAAAGACCTACCATCTTATCTGAGAAATTAAAGACGGCGCTAGTAGTCATATAAATGCTACTTCAACCAATTACGCGAGCGCCGAAAGACGTCATTAATTACCATAGTAATGGCTGTAGACACAATAGGGTATCGGACTGTTCCTAAATTTACCATATAATAATAATAATAATAAAATTATTTATTTAAGCCATTAGTACAAAGTTGGTAAATACATAACATAATTACACTACGGCTAATAGGGTACCATTGACATTCCCCTGACTCTCAAGCTAAGTCAGTAGCAGACAATTCGTGAAGAAAAAAACAGAATCGGTTGAAAAACTAATTTACAGTGATTTTTTAAAGTTTCAATATGTCTGTCTCTTTCAAAAACTATTTTTTGTATGGAGATTATATGGCGTTACTAGCAAGTGACGTCACAAGTGGGTATGTCTAATCCTCTCTCTGTCTAATCTTGAATTTCAAACCTTTATAACTAGATCTATTTTAAAGATAGAGCAAACATTTTTTAAGTTTTCGATAGCAGAAACTAAGAAGTTTGGATTTATAAAATAAAATAAAAGTAGTCCGATACCCTATTTTAGCCATTTCACAGATACCTAGGTCTGCAGGTACTCTGTAGCCAGGCTTAACTAAATAAAAAAAAAATCTTTCTTAGAAACTCCATACCTAGAGAGCCATAAAACGGCATAATAAAATATAAAAACCTGCCAAGTGCGAGTCTGTCTCACGCACTGAGGGTTACGTACCTTACTAAAGAAACGTGTTAAGTCTGTGATTTCTAACTTTATTAGGCAAGTGGCGGCGCTATCTCTAACATGATTCTAGGTCAATATTAGAAGGACTTGATATTAATAGACCTATGTATTTGATAGATAATTAATTTTAACTTGATGCCCTCACGCGTTTCTAAAAAAGAGTTTTGATAGACGGACAACGAAGTGATCCTATTAGGGTCAGTTTTTTTTCTTTGGAGGTATGAAACCCCAAAAACATCAATTTGACAGCTTATCCTAAACCTAAAAAAAGGAAGAACGTTCAATATTACACTTACTACATTACCAAATAAGTCTGCGGGTTTACATTACAATCAACTTTTTTGAACTATCAAGATGCGTGCGCCTTTTGACGTCATACGATGGCAAGGTTATGTTAAGGTTATGTTAGAGACAAAATAAAAATATGAACAATTTTTTATAAACTTTTCCCAGATTAAATTAAATTAAACACGAATAATTTTATGTTGACTCTTAAAGTATTACTTATTACTCAAACATTGGATTAAATCTTAGGTACTTAACCAAAGATTGACAATCTTTGGCGTTTTTATTGGAAAAAACAACACCAATAAAACTGTATGTAAACATATCTGTTAGAAAAATAATAATATAAATAATACATTTTATTTATTTTGCTCACACAATTGTAGCGCTAAAATTAATTAATATACAATGAAGTAAAAAAAATAAGTAGGTAAGTAAGTATAAAAAAGCTATTAATTTTTTTTTCCAAATAGCTAAAAACTTATTTTAGAAATACGAGAAAATGTATCAAGATTGTTTAATTTTAGTTATTAGGTACATACTTTTGACATAGTAGTAGTTGTAGTAGAAAGGTCAGTTGTCGACCTTACATTACAACCCACACGATGAAGAATACATAGTAATATTGTAACTGAAACGCAAGTGGTATTTAAATAAACCCTTCTTATGGTAAAGAAACATATATTTGGTTTCTTGTACTGTGCTTCTATCGTGTTGATGGCTGCTCAAATTTTCTTTTTAGTCGTGCACTCCTGGCGGAGAGGTCGTGGTCATGGATCGTTTGTTAATTAGTTGCGGTTTTTGCGGTAATTCTCCATCTTTCTCCATTCGTGACACTGCGCATGCATTCAGTGAGAGAACACTTCGTAGCACTCTTTAATTTACTTGCTCAATATTCCGCCAACCAATACTACTAAGACATCTCCATGAAAACTTTTATTATTTGTAGCATCATTTCATTTTTTTTTTTCATTTTCTTTTATTTTTTGTATTTAGAGCATCATGCCGTCAGCAATATTTAATAATATTTGCCTTTTCGAGAGACTAAAACGGTTAATAATGACATTAAATTTTAAGAACAGGTACCTACCTGTTCTTAAAATTTAATGTCATTATTACCTACGTTTTTTATAGATATTTAATTGTACGTTCTTTTTGATATCAAGTGAAGGGAATGGGAGCCCTGAGAAAACAAATTGTACTCATCTAAGAAAATAATTCAGTGTGGTTGGTGCTAATGACGCCTTAACAACTTATCTGTCCGCTATACAAAATGGCGGATTGAATACAAAATGGCTGCCCTAATAGCATGCTTTATACCGAACGTGAAGTATTTCGAAAGTAAGCAGTGACCATTGATAAAATAATTTCTTAGGTAATTTACTATTTTGGTAATCTTTAGTCTTGCCGTATATATATGGATAACCCTGTGGGATAACCTCCGTTTGTTAAAATTGTAACACATAATGTCCCAGATTCGGGAAGTCATGCTCTAATTCTAAAGGTCGACGAAACTTGTCACCGCTTTTTACTTTAGGATTGCTCGGAGGATTAATTTGAGCGAATGATAACCTAAAATAAGGGCATAGCTGTCAGATTAAGAGATTTTTAAGTCGGATGTTTTACTTGCTCTCTAAAATTGTGCAATCGACGCATCCATAAGATTCAAATTCGATGTATGACTGCTCTAATATTAGGATGGCTATCTCCTGTCCCTTTTTAATAAGGCGAAAAAGACTGACGAGTTTAAATTAAGGATTAGAGCGCGACTGTGTGAATCGCTACCATTGTCTCGTATACCTAAATGAATGCCTAACATCAAATCTTAGGAGGCCGTAATTGACACAAAAATCCTAACCCAGCTTTCATGTCAAATTGTAGGCTTTCAAATAAATTGTGGAATTAATTTAAGCATAGTGAATAGTACATCGCCTTACCTGGTATGGGCACGTAATGCGGAGAAATGAATGTTACGTAGGGAAAAAAGTAATTGAAATTGAATGTGGATGGATATGTTGGAAGAGGACGACCAAAGAAAACATGGATGAATTGTGTAAAAGATGATATGTTCAGGAAGGATGAGAGTGTTGAAATGGCGGCTGATAGGGATGAATGGAGGAAGAATACATACTGCGCTGACCCCAAATGATGGGATAAGGGCAAGCGGCTATTCTACCTAGTTCACTCAGTACCTATTCTATTGTTCTACTATTGCTGCACAGAAAATATTTTTAGCAGGAGAATAAAACTGATATAAAGACCCGGAAGAATGTTGAAACGAAATAGCTAGCGGATAAGAAAAAATATTAAGACGTTGCTGATTAATTGTCGTGGATACTGAAAGACAATTAAATTCTTTCGTTTGACATTATCAATTTCTTTGTGAGGTACATCGTGTAGCTAATGAGGTATTATCTTCGAAAGAATGAGGAGCGCGATAAGGCCGTATTTTCTGAGTATTTCGACAACATTGCGATTACGGCGCAACAACATCCTTATCAAGGTTTTCGTGAGTATAATTAAACTTGAGCTATCAAATTAATATTCAGTAACTAAGTAATTGTTTAGTGTAGTATTGTACACGCATAAGCAAGTAATCGGTATCTATAAGGTGAACGCGCTTCTTGTAAAAGTAAGGGTACTGTACTTAACACCATTGTCGAATACCGGAAATTGTCGTAATGCTCCTAATACATTTGCACGATTATTCAATGTTATTCAAAGTGTGGGCACAAACAACAGGAAAGTGGTTTTAAAAATGATAACATATGAGGAAATTAAAATAATGCTAGAGGAAATGTAATGATGAAACTAAAAATAAACCAAACTTATTTGTGACCATAAAATATTTCAGTTAGGTTTAAAATCTGTAGCGTTCAAAGCAAACCCACTGTTGAACTAATTTGTTGGTAAAATTTACTGTATGGATATTGGGACATTGGTAAGAGTTCTGTAACTACCTTCTCAAGTAACGGTACAAAGACAAGCAATTTTAGCACTTAGCATGCTCTAGTTTGTGACATTTATATAAAGTGCAAATAGTCCTGTTTGTGGAAGAATTAACGCCCATGTGGTGAGACGCTGCTAACGGATATTGGGAGCTATGCCCTGATCTAACATACCCGTTACACCTAACACCACTCTAACATACAAGTACTTTGTGCGAGATTTAAATTCCTTACTTTAGTAGATTGTTAACCTGACATTGAACGAGTGAAGTAGCTGTCGTCTAGAATCTTTAAACCGTGTTTAATTCGTTTGAAACATTTTCAGAGACCGTTCAGCTCAGTCGATGAAACTGATCAATTTTCCCCAGGGAAAATAAGTGGTTAGATAGAAAAATAAAAAAATTGCATACTACAGTCAAATCAATCAACAGCCGCGCGGGTTTTTTATGAAAGAATATTGTTTCCGTTTGTTAGCCTATGTTCCTTGGCTTCAAGTTGTTCAGTTTTGTGGATTGAACAGTCTTAATTTTTTTTAAAACCATTTAATTTAGTATATAGCCACATGTAGCGACTCGATATCTGGAGTTATATTTTATCCTCAAGTTTAACCGCCTGCGACTTTTGATAAAAATATTATGATTGTGGTTACGTTACCTACCACAGTACGACTAAATATAATTAACAAAAAAATCCTCATAATGAAGTACGAATTGCAAAAGTAGCTAATTATACAGTCTCTAATTTAACATAACACATTGCAAATTACCTGTTTAACTTTATACTTTTAATTTAAACGTAAAATGGTAGCATACAGACAATTACAATGCATTTTCCTTCGATAAGTAACTTAATGATACGAAGTAATAGGTACGTATAGGTTGTGCAGCCAAAAGTCATGAAATTCTGTTTATAATTTATTTTTAATCTCAAGTTCAAATCTCCAGCTATTAGACCACGCGGCCGTCCGTGAAGCACCGCTCAAACTTATTATAATAATTTTAGTACACCGAAATTGATACGCAGAGCAAATCGCGCGAAATTAAAAATAAAACGACCCAAGGTACGTGATGCGTGATTTTTATCTTAAACTGTATTGTAATCTACATAAGAATATATTACTGGCTATAAACACATGAGGTACCGATATTACAGGTACTTATTTTTATCAATAGGTAAGAAGACATAGGTACTGAAATAAATTTATCGTTGGTAATTCGTAGCGCAATCTTTTTAAGTGATTGTGATCCTATGAATAAATTAGTGGTGGCTGCGACGGAAATACTCACTAGCAAAATAATTAATTTCACGGTGTAAAAGTACTATCAAAATTTAATTTGCTAGATACAAGGGCTTTAAAATTTCTTATCTGACTTTGCAATACCTGCTGGTAATGTGACGTTCTGTTATCACGCCCATAAAAAGCATTACACACGCAGAATTTGAAAGTTCTGCATTCAAAATACCAACCGTAACAAAAAATTGCAGAAATAAATTCAAATGCATAAAAATCGCGCAATATGACCACGATAAAATAATAATTACACTATACATAACACTATGGAACTGACGTTTAAGTAATTTGGACATTACATTATTATACAACATTAGTTAAGTACTAACGTTTGAGAAGCTATTTAAGAATATTTGCACTATTGAATAAAATTATGAATACTTATAGAATTACCTACCTTTAGAATGAGTATAGTAAAAGTGTAAGTAATAAGAAGTTGAAACTCCGCGGATTCACCGGACATTGACCAACTTCCATAGGATCGCAGTCCATCCTCTGTTGACAGTGGATGTTTTGAATACCCGTCGCGTTACCGACGCCAAACAATGCCCGTGTTATAGAAGAATGTTATGTCAACATCGCGCCGGCTACAGTGGCCCGTTCTCAAAACAATGACACAAAAGTTTACCTGGGTACGTTACGTGGAACGCGGATTCATTTCATTTACTATATTTCATTTGGAAATACCAATCAAATATACTTCTAATTTTGAAAGCAGTGACGTAAAAAGCTCCCTTTTATTTGAAAGCATCTTGCTAAAGCGAGCCGTGAAGATTGCCGCCAATAATTTGCGTTAATATGACGTCTGTTGTGACCGATTGATTTGCGTTTGTAATAGGTACTTAATGCACCGTATTAATACTTAACTATTTGAGAAACCCGATGTGTAAAATAATTATGCTCGAGTATATATACAGAGTGTAAGGGACGGATCACCACAAACTTATATGGGGTATTCCCGTCATGATTTTGAATCATATTTCACCGGTTTCTTTTTCATCGTCTTACTACATTAATTTTGAGCATGCATATTGTTCCTATAGGAAAAAAATAAACTCATAATATCCTGATTTGTTCATAATATCGATTATCGAGATATCCTAATTAATGTACTGTATCAGTATACATAAGATACCTGTCACTTACATTCTGTACATTTAAATAATATATTGCATAATCATAATTATGTAAATAGTGAGATATGATAGTTAAATATACAGTCTACGTGATTGCCCTGTAAGTAGTCTTTCAACTGAAAGAGCTGAAGATAACTCCGATATTAGACGTGTAAACAAAGTTAAGCTTTAAAAAATAATTTTTAACATATACAGTTGTAAACTGTATCTTTATTTAAGAAAATTACCTACACGCAGGTACCTTCTAGCACGTGGTCACATGTAATAAACTATAAAAACCTACGACCATAAATATTTTTACAGCGAAAATTTTGCAATAAACAAAATACGGAACGAAACCAACCTGCGCAGTTGTAGATAGTATAAATGCAAAAAGCATATTTAATTCGATATCATATTTTAAAATAAGTAACGATAAATACTGCTATCTGATGATAATAGTAAAAATTTTTGATCCATAATTAAACAATCTGAGCAGAGGACGTCACTAGGTACCTAAAGATAACGTACATATTGTAAGGACACGTTTAAGTATCCAACTCAAAAGTTTATAATAGACCTAATTAGAGTGAGTCGATCAATAATGTGGTGTAGGAATAGATAGTGAATGAAAAGACAGGTATTTTTTTTCCGCGTGACCAGTGGCGTACAGGCAGTGGTCATGTCATTAGGGCAGCTTCGTCCTTGAAACCCATGTGTCATAGTCCGTGACACCGATACATTGGAAATGCTAGTCGATACCGACGACTAAGCTACTGATGGGAAATAGGTTACCGGCGTTACCGCACACGCTGCTGCCCTACAAACTGCAATACAAAGGATGAGCGACATCTGTTGCGTTATTTGTAACTTTTGAAAACAGATGAGAATTATTATTTCTGCCAAAAAAGGAGCCTTATTATTTTGTCATGTAGTCGTCCGAGTAAATGTTTTCCGAGTTCATGAAAAAAGGGAAAATAATATTTGAGTCATTTTTATTAAGGTTTTTAACGAAGTAATTTGCCTGTTTAATTTTTACAACTACAAATATACGGTTTCATGCATTAAGTAGGTCTTTAACGTAACTAATTTATTTATAAGAACACGACTTAATATACAGGTAGGTAACCGCAAATTCTATGCTCGTGTGTCAATTTGGAAGTAGTTGACGGAAGTACCTATTTAACGTGCAATTAGGTCACACTTAATTTTTAAATACAATGATTCTTTTTTAGGACGTCATCTTCTAATTAGCTATCAGATTAATATTTTATAAAGTCTGCTTTAAAATTGGGCAATCGACGCGTCCATAAGATCTTTGATATTTGACAGATCTGACCATCTCCTGTGCCTTTTTAAATCGTTAACAGGCGAAATGGGCATTTAAACATATTATTATAAAGCTTTAAAGTAACTCCAAACTCTTGGTAATCGATTTAATTAATAGTACAAATATAGTAGTTTATCGGTTGATTGTAGTTCAATGACGCATTATTGTATGTAAAACCATGGTTTCCCTCATTATTTTATCTTCGCATAACACAACAACAGGAAATGGATCAGCCATTAATTATTATAATATTAAATTATTGTTGCTGTTTTTGTGTTTTATTATTAGCATTATACCTAGTCCATCCATTACA
Source organism: Carpatolechia fugitivella (assembly GCA_951230895.1). Lineage (NCBI taxonomy): Eukaryota > Metazoa > Arthropoda > Insecta > Lepidoptera > Gelechiidae > Carpatolechia > Carpatolechia fugitivella. Next base: position 6,662,916 of record OX579646.1, read on the forward strand.
ATTAAGCAGTAAAAGAGAAGCCGTTAGAGTTTATATAATTACGCTGTCCCGTTTTTTAAATTTATAACAAATCATACTAATCGGAATGGTTATTTAACAAAAAAACAATACAATTGTTCAATTTACATCGTCAATCCCAAGAGGGATGTAAACGTCACGTCGTTCGGAATAGTTTCACCTTGGCTGAGAAAGCAACAACGTTATCATTACAAACCAATCTATAATGACATGTTGTTTTTATCAAACGATGATGAATGTCAGCAAATGTGGACATAGGTTCGGTAGTCGTGACGACGCTACAACACAACACGCGGCCATCGCTAACGATCGTGGAGCTTCAGTCAGACGGAGCATCAAATCAATGAAACAAACACATGAGTAGGTTAAAATAAAAAGGCTTTTAAATTATAAGCTACGTAGTCGTAGTGGAATGAACAAGCAATTTATATAAATAACTGTGCTGCATACTTATACAATTACTAGATAAATATCTGTTCATGAAATAATACTATTGTCACATTCCTGGTGTTGTGTTTCCGAATAAACAGTAGATAATTTTATTGTTTTAAAATATTTATTCTATTGTTACCTAATGTGACTAAATACTTGTAGTCTTAATTACGTCATATTTTTAATGATGTACCGCGTTGGTCTTTCGATTTGGATTACATTTGGAATTTGAATAAGTATCCTTTTCTCTTTTTATTAAGTTTAATTTCGATCCATCGCTGAGAATTAAAAACTCAATTCTAACGACATCTCCTAGCACATTTAAGTACTACGAGTATAAGCTCCAGCGATCTAAATTTGTATACTGATGTAAAACTGGCAACATTTTGTAACCAAATTAGTAATGTACAAAGAATACATTTATGTTAAAAGTATGGACATTTTTCTTATGCAAATGATTTTAGGTCAAGAAACTATCGCCCTCTATTAATATACAACGTAATTAAATAACAGAGACCTACAGTATAAATAAAATTAATCAGGACTATTACAAGTAGCGACATCTATTGGAGGATACTTGAACTCGGTAATACTTGATATTGTGCAATTGCCGCAGATGGCGCTGAAGTCAGACAATAAACGTAACAATGTTGTTTCAATTATTATCATTTTCCTCATTGTAATAAATACTGGTTGATATTTAAATATAAATAATTGGGTACTTAAGCTTTCTATTTAGACCGCATTGACGTTGGTAAAATAATTATTACTCATTTATTATGTATGAATATTAAATTCCGTTACCGATCAATTAGTCACATACACCTGTCGCAGAAATAATAACTTGCTTCACGCATGTACTTTTAAATCGTCTTCAGTGTTTTACACAATAATGTAAGATAAGATATACCACCCAAAGGCAGTTCCGCCTTTACCACAAGGTTTAGTCTAGTATTATTATTATGATATTATTTAAGTTAAAAAAAGATGATTTTTTATATTTGTAAAACTCATTCATTGATATGGCTGCCTGGAAGAAATTGCTACCTTAGCAATAAAACCACTTCTATTTTTCGTGTGCGTATTTTTGTTCTGTGTTTCTTGTGTGCAATAAATTTATTCTAATTTATTCATTATTTTTTGCTACTGTATTCTAAACTGGTGTCCCTTGCTTAGGAAAAGACTTTTTCTCCGACACGCTCGAAAATGTGATCATTACTGCCAGAAAACAGTAAGCGAAATGACTCAATTTTGGACGAAACATTGCCCCATACAAAACAGCGGCCAGCAATGTGCCCTCAAACGGCCTAGGCCAGCAAAGTAACTTTCGTCTAGAATTTTTTTTTGAGTCTTTTTACAGCATACTCTTATGTTCTAAATTTATTTGTTTATGAATCGTACACGAATCGTAGTGATTGGAGTTGGCTGTAAGCTCTGTATGACACTTCATTCATCTCTTAATTTTATCGTACTATTTTGTTACTTATTTTTCATGATGGAGTCAACTAATCATTGAATTAGAGTAATATTACAACAATGAATGGTGCAAATAGTAGAAGTAGAGGTTAAAGTGATAAAGGTTAGAACTTATAAGTTTACGAGTAGACATACAAATCCAAGGTTCGTCAAAGCAAGGTGAACGGGCCATCTTGCATTGACGTCGAAAAATGATTTTGTTAAATCTTACTTCGAATAAAGACACTTTTATATTTATTTTTAAGGTTCTTATAAGGTATTTTTTTGTAGTATTTTATAATATCCTCGCATATTTCAGAGAAAAGCACTATACAGGCCTCGGCCGCAATAACTCTTGCTGGACTCGTACACAATAAAGTTCGGTTGCTAAATGTTCGTGTTCAGATCAGAGTCGGTTAGCTTGTCCATACTAAGACCAGATTTTTCAGATACGAGATTGACAATTTTGCAATATGGAACACTAAATAATATACAAGGTCTTCTTTGTAGTGCCGCCGTAATGCGGTCACCTGCGGCCTAGCAACGCACAATATCGCAACCTACGATCTAACTCCATGTCAAAAACCTCACAGTAAGAGATAAATAATAGGGATCTCGGGACCGTGTGACCTAGTGTGTTGTCTAGCTCTTACCTCTCGGGAGCGCATGAGATGGCGTGTTGTCTCGCTCTTACCTCTTGGGAGTGCATGAGATAGTGTGTTGTCTAGCTCTTACCTCTCGGGAGCGCATGAGATGGCGTGTTGTCTCGCTCTTACTTCTCGGGAGTGCATGAGATAGTGTGTTGTCTAGCTCTTACCTCTCGGGAGCGCATGAGATGGCGTGTTGTCTCGCTCTTACCTCTTGGGAGTGCATGAGATAGTGTGTTGTCTAGCTCTTACCTCTCGGGAGCGCATGAGATGGCGTGTTGTCTCGCTCTTACTTCTCGGGAGTGCATGAGATAGTGTGTTGTCTAGCTCTTACCTCTCGGGAGCGCATGAGATGGCGTGTTGTCTCGCTCTTACCTCTTGGGAGTGCATGAGATAGTGTGTTGTCTAGCTCTTACCTCTTGGGAGCGCATGAGATAGCGTGTTGTCTCGCTCTTACCTCTTGGGAGCGCATGAGATAGCGTGTTGTCTCGCTCTTACTTCTCGGGAGTGCATGAGATAGTGTGTTGTCTCGCTCTTACCTCTTGGGAGCGCATGAGATAGCGTGTTGTCTCGCTCTTACTTCTCGGGAGTGCATGAGATAGTGTGTTGTCTAGCTCTTACCTCTCGGGAGCGCATGAGATGGCGTGTTGTCTCGCTCTTACCTCTTGGGAGTGCATGAGATAGTGTGTTGTCTAGCTCTTACCTCTCGGGAGCGCATGAGATGGCGTGTTGTCTCGCTCTTACTTCTCGGGAGTGCATGAGATAGTGTGTTGTCTAGCTCTTAACTCTCGGGAGCGCATGAGATAGCGTGTTGTCTCGCTCTTACCTCTCGGGAGTGCATGAGATAGCGTGTTGTCTCGCTCTTACCTCTTGGGAGCGCATGAGATAGCGTGTTGTCTCGCTCTTACTTCTCGGGAGTGCATGAGATAGTGTGTTGTCTAGCTCTTACCTCTCGGGAGCGCATGAGATGGCGTGTTGTCTCGCTCTTACCTCTTGGGAGTGCATGAGATAGTGTGTTGTCTAGCTCTTACCTCTCGGGAGCGCATGAGATGGCGTGTTGTCTCGCTCTTACTTCTCGGGAGTGCATGAGATAGTGTGTTGTCTAGCTCTTACCTCTCGGGAGCGCATGAGATGGCGTGTTGTCTCGCTCTTACCTCTTGGGAGTGCATGAGATAGTGTGTTGTCTAGCTCTTACCTCTCGGGAGCGCATGAGATGGCGTGTTGTCTCGCTCTTACTTCTCGGGAGTGCATGAGATAGTGTGTTGTCTAGCTCTTAACTCTCGGGAGCGCATGAGATAGCGTGTTGTCTCGCTCTTACCTCTTGGGAGCGCATGAGATAGCGTGTTGTCTCGCTCTTACCTCTTGGGAGCGCATGAGATAGCGTGTTGTCTCGCTCTTACTTCTCGGGAGTGCATGAGATAGTGTGTTGTCTAGCTCTTACCTCTCGGGAGCGCATGAGATGGCGTGTTGTCTCGCTCTTACCTCTTGGGAGTGCATGAGATAGTGTGTTGTCTAGCTCTTACCTCTCGGGAGCGCATGAGATGGCGTGTTGTCTCGCTCTTACTTCTCGGGAGTGCATGAGATAGTGTGTTGTCTAGCTCTTACCTCTCGGGAGCGCATGAGATAGCGTGTTGTCTCGCTCTTACCTCTTGGGAGCGCATGAGATAGCGTGTTGTCTCGCTCTTACTTCTCGGGAGTGCATGAGATATCGGCTTGTCTCGCTCTTACTTATCGGGAGCGCATGAGATAGCGTGTTGTACCGCTCTTACCTCTCGGGAGCGCATGAGATAGCGCACGAGGCGGCCGCGCAGTACTGCAAGCGTGTTCTTGTCGAGCTCGGTGGAGCCCCCCGCCACCGACTGCACCAGCACTTGCCAGCGAGACAAGGAATTCTCCAATAGACGGATGTTCTTCTTCTCCACTCTAGGAATAGATAAGTTTTCACTTTAAATTGAATTCTACTCTCCTACGGCTCTACACTACAAACGAGCCGCATTTAAATTAAAGCCGTTAAGCGAAAGAGCATAGAAAAAAAAAGATTCTTAACACAGGGTAATTCCGATAAACAGTTTTTTTAAGCAACATGAAAATACACATGTGTTTATAGGAATTTCCCTGTTTTACGTACAAATTTTTTTCTATCCTCTTTTGGTTAAAGTCCCCAAGCTTACTTAGATCAAAATCACAGTTTACTTATATTACTAATGTAACCTATCAATTTACCTGTCTGCTAACTGCATCTCCACATCAATACCGTCTTCCTTCAAATCCGGTAGCTCTGAATCATGCATCGCATCCTCGGCGTCAGAAAACGATAGCACGTTGTCCGTTTGACCTGGAAACACAGGAGTCTATGAATATTTAGAAACAATTACTTGCTAAACACATTTTTTTCTAAATAAAAGTATTAATGCATGCGCGTTTATATTTTTGACTAAGGACATCTCGAAGACACAAGGAGAAAAACAAGTATATCAAGTGTGTTCAACAGGGTAGAACAGAATATTATTTGTTTTGCTCACTCTCAAGTTTATGGGCATCACTGTGTGATTTTTCTTCTTATCGTGTATCTTGTAAGGTCGGCGACCGACCGCACAAACCCTAGTGTTAGAGTTATGGAGCTGCCAAACGCCTCTGACATGGTACTTGGAAGTAGTTTGTTCCGTAGCTATCTGATGTAGCTATCTGCTTTCTAAATTAGGGATCAAACATAACCAACGAAATCTCCGATCTAAAGCTAAACTTCACTTACCAATGGTACGCATCAGCTATAGACGTGATTCATTCTTGCTGCGCGCAAGTGCGGCGTTTAATATGCTATCGAGCGACATTGATTTATTCTGTACGAGCACCACATCACTCAAACGGCAATTTGCCAATAATTACTTCATCTCGAACTGAGTTTTTATGAGCACTTGATTTTAATTAATTTCAATTTTAATAGTTTATTTTATATACCTACGTATCTCTTTACTAAGTAGCATTTATATACTTTTTCCCTTGGACAGTCCTCTTTTAGTCCGCTAAGTTAATTTATATGTGAAGACTTATAATTTAGCATTAGTTTATTAATTTGTATATGTCGCCGTAAGATAGTTGTAGCCGTGATATGATCATATACCGGATGATAGTCATACGAAAGATCTTAATAACTATCTTACTAGGAATATTATCATATCACTAAACTAATCCAGTGAAATAGTTATTATCGATCAAATGGCTGTACGAAGCAGTCCATTATTATAAAAAATGGTTAAAGTACGGTGATCAGCACATCAAGCTACACACCGGGGTATCTCGCGCGTCGGAAATAACGTCTGCTTTGCAATAAAAATGTAAAGCATGAATTTTGAAAAATTAAAACACAAAACACAAATCTTGCAAGTATGCTTACTTGGTTTGGTTGATAAAACTTGGTTTGACATACTTACTGTTTTAAAATAAAAACAAAATAAAAACTAAAACAAAAATGCAATGTTAAAATTGCCAAAATTCAAGATGGCGCCCAACTTTCTTGTTTATGGACAGATTTTGATAAAACTTGGTTTGACTTACTATTTTGGCATAAAAACAACAACGCAATGTTAAAATTTATAAAAATTCAAGATGGTGGCCAACTTTCATGTTTATCAACCGATTTTGATAAAACTTGGTTTGACATACTATTTTGGCATAAAAACAGCAACGCAATGTTAAAATTTATAAAAATTCAAGATGGCGGCCAACTTTTTTGTTTATGGACCGATTATGATAAAACTTGGTTCGACATACTATTTTGGCATAAAAACAACAACGCAATGTTATTTATACAAATTCAAGATGGCGGCCAACTTTTTTGTTTAAGGACAGATTTTCATAAAACTTGGTTTGACATACTATTTTGGCATAAAAACAACAATGCAATGTTTAAATTTATAAAAATTTAAGATGGCGGTCAACTTTCATGTTTATCGACCGATTTTGAGGGAAACTTGATTTGCCATACTGTTTTGGCTTAAAAACAACAACGCAATGTTACAATTTATAATAATTCAAGATGGCGGCCAACTTTTTTGTTTATGGACCGATTTTGATAAAACTTGGTTTGACATACTATTTAGGCATAAAACAACAACGCAATGTTAAAATTTATACAAAACAAGATGGCGGCCAACTTTTATGTTTAAGGACAGATTTTCATGAAACTTGGTTTGACATACTATTTTGGCATAAAATCCGAGTTTTGAAACCGACATCTTGAATATTTATAAATTTTAACATTGCGTTGTTGTTTTTATGCCAAAATAGTATGTCAAACCAAGTTTTATCAAAATCGGTCGATAAACATAAAAGTTGGCCGCCATCTTGAATTTTTATAAATTTTGACATTGCGTTGTTGTTTTTATGCCAAAATAGCATGTCAAACCAAGTTTTATCAAAATCGGTTGATAAATGAAAGTTGACCGCCATCTTGAATTTCTATAAATTTTAATATTGCGTTGTTGTTTTTATGCCAAAACAGTATGTCGAACCAATTTTTATAAATGTTGACATTGCGTTGTTGTTTTTATGCCAAAATAGCATGTCAAATGCCAAGTTTTATCAAAATCGGTCCAACAAAAAAGTTGGCCGCCTTTTTGATTTTTATATTTTTCATAGTTCACGCTATACATTTTTATTGCAAACTAGACGTTAATTAACGCACCAACCACCCAACACCACCACCAACGCACGCACGAGATACCCCGGCTTATAGTTTGATGTGCTGTTTACTGTACTTTATCCATTTTTTATAATAATGGATTGCTTCGTACAGTCGATAATAACTATTTCACTAGATTAGTTTAGTGATATGATCATATCCCTAGTAAGCCGAGGTACTCAGATTGAACCGGCAAAATGTTAGGATATTAATCCGAGCCCTCACGGGCCATTGTAAACTTAACAAGCATCTGAACAGGATGGGTCTATCGGAGAACCCTTACTGCAGATTCTGCGCAGATGACGAGGAGACTCCGCTTCACATTCTATGCGAATGCGATGCCCTCGTCAATAAGAGAAGCCGGGTACTGGGAGGACCCAAAATTGCCACCCAGGAAGCCCAGGCTTTAAGCCCCTTATCGACCGTCAGCTTTTTCAAAGCTGTTGGTCTAGAGGAGGCTATTTAACATCGAAGGGCTGACTACAATAGATCCAGCTCGGGTCGCAGTGGTCATTGGGACGTAGCTTGCCCGATCCCTTCTAACTAAATCATAATCATAATCATAATCCCTAGTAAGATCTTTCGTATGACTATCATCCATGGGGTGAAATAGTTCTACACACAGAGCAGGTCACCCGTCTGCGCTCCGTCGCAGGCGTCCCCCACAAGACATGACTATCATCCGGTATATGATCATATCACGGCTATAACCATCTTACTGCGACATATACATAATGTAAAATTCAGCTGCAAGTCTTCCAAAAATTGAATAAATAAAACTAGTGGCTCTGTGAGCTGTAGACCGCACGAGTCTGTAATATCTCTTTATATTTATTTTTTCTCCACAAAGATCCCCGACCCCTTTAAATTTATTTAACTCAATTTTTTTTTATTTTAATTGATTGAATTGACCTGTAGAGGAAAACAGTTTCAGCGGTAGACCTTGTAAGCTGGCAACCCCCATAACTCTGTAATTTTTATAAATATCCAAAAACTGACTCAACAAAAAAAAATTATTAATTTATCGAACCTGTTTACAAAATTTCACAAGAATCGGTTGAGAAACGCGACCTGTAGAGTGGAACGAACAGACAGATGGGCAGACAGACAGATAGACATACACAAGCAATTTTGGCCAAGCTGAACAGATGGACAGACAGACAGATAGACATACACAAGCAATTTTGGCCAAGCTGAAACAGAGACGTTTCGCTTGCTCGGTCAATAAATAAATAAAATAGATAATAGCTGGACCTTCATCTACAACAGCCTAGTGTGAGCCTCACAAGGTGATTTCTGACCAGAGTCCCCCGGGCTCCCGAGTCCAGAATTTCCCTAATGAGAGCCAAACACTACAACTCTATTGGATTAAATAAAAGTTTAATTAAGCGACGTTGTGCGGTTTTATTCGACGAGGTATTAGACACCATTTTTGAACTCCCACTAAACTATATTTCTGTATAGTTATATATAGATAAGTTCTATAAATGTGTAGCCATCTTAAAAAGGGAGTGTCTCGGTGTGGACCTACCCTAAGGCCCATATTTATACTAATAGATCGAACAGTATAATAGAACAATGTTACACCTTTAGGCAGCGGCTGCACAGTCTGGTCCGGCAGCAGCTGGTACTGTTTGAGTAGCTGCCAGTGCGCCTGCAGCGACTTCGGTGTACGCGACTGGTAGAACACGTGAGGGTTCGCCTCAAAAAGCTCCTGGAACTTCTCCAGAACTGGTTGGCTTGTCTGCATAAATTAAAATAGATATGTTTTTTTATATACACAAAAAAAGGAGTGTGTAGGCAGCCACATTGCTTAGGTAGAAATTTATTCCAGGCAAGCTAATGAAAACACACTTAAATATTAATTGCCACTGTAAACTATAGTGATAGACATACAGATCTATTTAATAATTGTACCAATCCAGTTGTAAACTTACAATTGTTGGCATTTGGTTGTTGGAAACCCCTTGATATGATTTAGATAATACAAGAACTTGTACTAGTTACAAATAATAAATTTTAATGAACCCAACCAGTTTGTACCTGCTGTTTAAAAAAATAATTAAATCACACACATTCATTACACATACATTACATTGTTATTGTTTTGTTGTTATTTTACATTGTTTTTGGATATTATTTATAGTCAGATCAAGTTCATTAAAATAAACTATATGAAACTAGTGCTAAAAATATTTATTTATTCAGTAAAATTCATCAATACATGTAAATAGTACTTGTATGTATGTATGTATTATATAATTCACACAAATAATTAAAAATTTTTTTTTTTTTTTTTTTTTTTTTTTTTTTTTTTTTTTATACTTTATTTGGAAAACAAACAGCTTATAATAATACAAATTGTTATAGAACATTATATGAAATTCATAAGCCAAGACAGTTTTCACTAATGAATATTCAAAAAACACACAACAGTAAACTTACACCACTGATTACTAATACTACATCATGGTTACAGATGAAACAATGGTATGAAAAAATCAAGAACTACACATCAAACCACTAAATCATTATTGAACAAGTAGGTAACTGGGTATTCTACTCACGTTCATCCAAACTACGCCTTAAGATATTTCTTTTAAACGAACTCAATTTTTCAAAATTTATGTCCATGTCATTATAAATATCATTAAAATTTGAGCATGTGCGAACAAGAAATCTATTTTTAGCAAAATTACGTTTACATGTGGGAACTACGAAAGTCTTCTTCTTACGAGAGTTTAATTTAGAACAGTTGAACAAGATTTTACCTAGCAAGTATGGTGAATCAATATGGCTATTTATTATTTTGTATAAAAAGATTTGGTCCCTAATGGCTCTTCTATCCTTTAGGGGTAATAATTGGGGATTAAACGATTTCTTAAATTTGTAATTCATTCTTTTTAAAAACTTATTTTGAATGCGTTGAAGTGTTGATACATAAACATCATACTGTGGGTTCCACACTACGGACGAGTATTCTAATTGTGAACGGATAAAGGAGTTGTACAAAAGACATAAAGTTGAGGGATTTTTAAAGTCATGACTTTGTCGAAATATGAAGCCCAACATGCGGTATGCTTTTGCAGTAATTTTTTCAATATGTGACCTAAATAATAACTCACTATCGAGGTTTATTCCTAGATCTCTCACCTCGTATACCCTTGAAAGATTTTGATTATCAAGTGTATAGTTATGAACAATTTTATTCTTTTTTCTAGTAAAAGATATGACGCAACATTTGTCTACATTTAAGAATAATTTATTATCATGACAATAATGTACTAGTGCATCCAGATCTAGTTGCAGTTGATGACAATCTGCGATGTTTTGTACTTTAGCATAAATCTTTGTGTCATCAGCGTATAGTAACGATTTAGAGAATTGGAAGCAATCATTAATGTCATTAACAAAAATGTTAAATAACAAGGGCCCGAGGTGAGAGCCCTGAGGAACACCTGAAGAGATAGGAACATAAGAAGAAACATGACCCTTGATAGCAACAGCCTGGCTTCTGTTTTCTAAATAAGATTCTAACCATCTCAGGAGGTTGCCATGTATACCGACCGACTGCAACTTCTGTAATAGGATTGAATGTGAAATTTTATCAAATGCTTTGGAGTAGTCGGTATACACGGCATCCACCTGGGATCCTTCATCCATGGTTTCCAACACAAAGTCAAGAAATTCGCATAAGTTAGATTCTGTGGAACGTTTACTAATGAATCCGTGTTGGTTCGGCATAATTAAGGGCCTAACCGCTGCAGCCAGCCTATCGCAAACAATATTTTCAAGTAGCTTTGGTATTCCAGATTGCTTGGAGATCCCTCTGTAATTGTTTACATTATGAATATTACCAGACTTGAAAATAGGAGTCACAAGACATTTTTTCCACTGGATCGGAACTACACCAGAAGCTAATGATCTTGTAAAAAGCAACCACAGCGGGAAGGACAAGGAACTTCTACAATGTTTTAAAAAATATGGTGGCAGTCCGTCAGGACCACTACCCTTAGAAACATCGAGAGAAGCAAGATACTTCTCTACAGTATCTGTAGAAATATTAATTGAAGAAATGAGGGTACTGTTGCTTCAATAATCGAAATAGCAGAGGGGGCATCGGGTTCAAAAACAGACTGGAAAAAGGTATTAAATAAATTACAAATGCTCGGACCGTCATTAGCAATGACGTTATTCCAACAGACAGAATCTGGAATTTCTGAAGTCTGTTTTTTGGCTTTTATATAGGACCAAAAATTTTTTGAATTAAACCTTATATTTTCTTCCGTTCTATTTATAAATTTGTCATAACAAGACCTCTCCAGTTCCTTCTGTCTACTTCGCAATGAACTAAATAAATCATAATCGCTATTTCGACAATACGTTTTCCATTTTTTGTGTAATTTTTGTTTCTTCTTTATTATTTTGATAAGATTATTAGAGTACCATATGGGATAGCGTTGACCCAGTATACAGGTTTTAAAGGGGACGCAAGTATCTATTATTTCATTAACTATCTGATAAAATTTACTAACAGCCTCCTCAATACAATTTATAGTTAATTGACGTTCCCAGTCAACGGCATCAAGCCTCGAACAGATAACAGAGTAATCGGCGGCACGGAAGCGGCGAACGAGACGCGGCTCCTGCCTCAGCGTGACCGGCGCGACGCTCGAGCTCCAGCGCACGCGCAGCGCGGGGTGGTGCGCGTCCTCAGGGACCAAGGGCTTACCCCGCCCCAACTCGCAATTCCCATTCGATAGTACTAAGTCTAACATTTTGTCATTCTTATTTAAAATAAAATTAAATTGTCTCATCCCAGTCAAATTTATAAAAGTATAAATATTTTCTGTCATAGAATCAAACGATGGGTTAACTAAGATTAAATTGTTGTTATCGAGATTCTCCTTTGCCCACACCGCATTACTAATATTAAAATCACCCAATACTATAAAATCATCTTGAGGACTGTCTAACATAATTTCCGATAAATAATCGATTATTATTATTATTATTAATTATTATGATATTATTATGATTATTATTATTAATAATTAAAATGTGAACTTACACTTGCCAAAGTTCCTAGCAATTCTTCTTCTGCGTTAGAGAATAAAGCTTGCTGTTGGACAGCTGCAACTAAATCAGGGTGCAAGTTACGCATGGCTGCCACTGCTACACGCGATATCTCTGCATTGTACAGCAAAGCATACCAGCGAGATTGCAGCTCGCCTATTGTAAACCGGCAGGAGAACTTCACTCCACGGTGGACGATACGCAAGTCATTTGTCTGTGGAGTGGACAGTGATGATTTTATATTAATCAAAACAAATAATATTTGTATTACTATATCTAATATTGAGGGTTTAGGCTAGGGATAAAAATATTATTATAATAATATTATTTTGCATTGCACTAAATAACTGCAAAAACATTGTATGTAGAATCAAAATTTTAAATTTTTAGCTTGCCAGGGTATGGATAATTTTATTTTTCACACATCTATATCGTCGAGCAATGTGACTGAAATAGCCACCAATATAAATGCAAAGCAGGTTCGCTTGTCACTTGCTACAATTTTTACAGCAATTGGAAAAGGCATCATTAATTTAAACTTAGCAAAAACCAAATATTAATGAAATTATAAACAAATACAAAATGCCAGGGTGGAAGACGCCAAATACACAGGACAAAATATGTTCTGTTCTGTATGGTGTTATTTTTGAATACTACACACAATACATATCCTAGTTTACAAAATTAATGATTTTAAAGTATTTTAATGGAAGCGGGCATTCCATGCCAGAAGCGGAGAGAACAAGGGATAGACCTAACACAACTCACCTACCAAGAGTATCACGTGGTATGGCTGAGCTGATGCGGCACTATCATGAAAGGAGCATCCATCAATACTGAGATTAAGGGTGAAATGGTTCTTAACTATAGAGCAGGTCACTCGTCTGCGCTCCTCGCAGATGTCCCCTTATACATACATAAGTACATGGAAGCGGGCATGTTTATCATTATCGATTTATGTAAAAACACTGAAGGGACAGACCAGGGTTGGAGTTTTACAACACAATTGTTAAAAGACTAAGCAAATCTAGGTTATGAAATTGAGTGACCACATAGAAGACAGTGCTTTACTACCCAGTTTTTATAAAAAAGTCGAGCATTTTATGATTTTTTGCACTGGACATTGAAAATACATCTTAACTGATAACCAGCCTAAACTGATTTTCAAACTACTTGCCACAATACTAAAATATTAACATGCTTGAACGAACATATAAGTTGGTACCTGCTGAACTCCCAATATCAATGCTAAATCATCTGTGGGTTTCCAACGTCCTAAGTCCTTAGTAGATAAGTGACTCAGCTGGCCTTTGCGACGTGACTTCCTTGCAATGCTGCCTCCTAGAGACAGTTTACTGGAGCGTCGTCTTTCTGGCTGAGGGACAACTGGAGTGGCCGGTGCACTTGCCACAGTTGTACTCAAGTCGGGGTACTGGCTCGTATATGACAATGTTCGCATCCTCTTCTCTCCACCTTTCCCCAAAGATGACCCTGGTAAACCACTGTACTCCACAAGCTCGTCGTCGAACCTACGTCGTTTTATTGACCTCGACGAACTAAAACATTTCAAATAATTAAAGAACGTAAATATTATAAGTAATGTAATCCAATGGTATTGTCAGTATTGTGTAAGAAATAAGTTACCTTCGGCGTTTTGTATTGTCATGTGGTCCTTCGAAAGGGGATGCCATTGCCCCATAATCATTACTATCTGATGCATTACAAGGAGTAACCGGAAATTCCATTTTAGGGTAAAAGATTTACCTTTCAATTCAATTTTTTAAATTAATGGCGTTCCCAAAATGATTTCGCCAATATCAAGTGTTATCGTGTTTTTTTAGTTCCCTCAAATAAACAAAACATCCGAACAAAATCTCGCAAATCAAGTGAAATGACGGCACGCACATACCATAGTCTAAAGAGAAATAGATACACTACCACTACTAGAACAAAATAAAAAACCGGTAAATCTATATTCTAGGTGTCAAGTTGTTTTGTTTTTTTGTTTTACGGTTTTGGTCCTCCCTACTGTCATGACAGATGACATTGACAACTGACTAAATTCGAGGTTATTTTCCTGTTGTGTGATATGGATTAATTTTGGATTTTATCGTTTTTATTTGAAGTCATGGCCAATTTATTACGTAGATTAACATTGAGGCCAAGAGAAGTCATCTGCAGGTGCTACAATAAAATTGTTATGACCGATGATGGTTCCACTATAGTTGCACTTCACCAAGACCAAGGATTTCCTTACGAACTATCAAGACCGCTTCCCGAGGAGGCAAAAGCTGATGCTACAGTATTAAAGATGTCAGACTATAAGGAAGTGCAACGAGTGTTTAACGAAATGAAGCCAGAGATAGCGAGAAAAGAACTAGCCTCTCTTACATTGACCACTGTACATCGCTGGTTCCCGAGAGCAAGAGACAAGAAGGCAAAAAAGCATGATATGAATAGACCTTATTTGTAATATATGTAGCATTAACTTATTGTAGAATCAACTAGTTCTTTGTTGTAAAATAAACAATTATAGAAAATACACAATTATTTGACACCTAAACTTTTATTATGTCCACGAAGGGTTCGGTCAGAGGGTCGCCTTCAGAAAGTTAATTTGGGTACAAACTATCTCCATTCCAAATCCGTTCTGTACTTGCATGGAAACAGAATAAATGAGTTGATAAATATCAGACTCCCATATGTTCACTACAAAAGAAATTTGGGAATTGCATGTTTTCTAGTTTGATGAGCACAGTTTTATATAGTGAAACTTGTACTACTACAAATAAAAAGTGCACAAGCACAGTGCAGTGTGTGCTACTATTAACAAGTTATCTATAGTATTTTGTTCCCCGCTACGCGTACAAAACGTCGGCCTAAGCATGTTCTGTCCGATCCTGTTGATCCCATCCAGTCTTTTGTTGAGAGAGCCATTGCCAATAGAGTACACTCCACAGAATGCCCTTCTGGTAGCAACCGCACCCGCCGGCGGGGACGCGGTAGACCCAATCAAGTTCTGCATCATCCTGGAAGACCCCGTCAGGGTCATTCCTCTCCCACGCGCTTCTCGCCATGGCAACGTCCTAGGCCGAGGTCCGTGCCCCCAAGTGGGCGCCCTTAGGCTGTTGCTATAATACTAGGGGTAAGAGCCTTCCGCTCCCCCAAAAGTCCGGTTACGCTTGATACGTCGATTTTGCGACACAAGCATTAGGTCCTTGTCAAAAAAAAATAAAAAAAAAATAGTATTTTGTTGGCTACTATCACATGCTATTACCACTTACTAATAAAATCTGGGGTTCACTGAATTTTAAATGTTAAGTACTAATCAAGTTGTAAACAGGTGGGTGGGTGGGTGCTTTGTAGGACATGTATATGAATTGCATGTGTTGAATTGAAATAAAAGGTATTTTAAACAACAAAAAAAACATTGAATAAAAGAGAATCTTCAATAAATAACTTTATTCTCTGAAAAATATGTTATATTTAATCTTATTTCTCTAATGATTATGATGATAACAAAGTTAAGTTTAACCATTTGTTTGATAATATTCTACAGTAGTTCAATAATAAGTTAAAGTTAAATAAAAGTAAAATCTTTGGGTACATAATTAACAGGCCAATCTACACAACAATATTATTTATCACAGATTAAAAAGAATATTATTTTAATCCTTTCCAAGACTACTAAAAACTATGATATTCTTGTTCATCTTCTAGCAAGGCTAAAATTACAATTATATGCAAAAAAATAATATTAACTCTGGCTTAAATAATTTAAATATTTCCTTTTACACATACAGAATAACATAGTATTTAGATTTTATTGAATATCACAATATTTTACGTTGTACTTTGTACATCTACATTGCACTTACAAGTGGAGAATAGTGTCAATCACATGATTTTCATTACTTACCAATGATATTAAAATTACTGATGGCTTACGAAACGTTATTAAATTAAAGTTTAGATGACATTAGATTAAAATCCTACAAAATATCTGCCCATTGATTTAGGTCTCTTGATTAATTGCCTGTTCAATTGATTTTAAAATAGACAATAGATAGTGGCAGTGGCACATATATGTAGCCAAATGGCACGCGCGCCAGTGCTGGCAGGCGAACCGGCGAGCGGCAATCGGCCAGACTCGCACAATGCGTGCGCCCGCGCTGTGACACTGACCGGCTCGCCACGAGGCATTGACATAAATGCTAAGCCTAAATACCACTAAAAAATAATCCATCGTCTATCAAGTGCCATCATTGCATTGCCAGTCTTGAAGAAAAACTTAAAGCTACTTGAATTATCTGATCTACCACATAAAATATTATCTTATCTCACATCTATAAGGCTAGAAATTGTACTATAGTGATAATAGATATATTTATATAAATTTATTACGAAGCTGCAACATCTTAAATACTGTAGTAACCTTTCTTAATATTCTAGGTACTTAAGATAAAAACATATCTTTTATGGTATTTATTATATAAAAATAATAGAAAATTCATATTACAAAAAGAGAATGGCACAAGAGAATTTAATTTATGTTCCAATAAAATTATGTAGTAAAGATATATCATTAATTAAATCTTTTAGTCTAAATTTGATTTAGTAATGTGAGTTACTAAATAGGAGTGATCCTTCAGACCTTAAATCAAACCATGAGATGCCTTCCCAACTAACTTCAATTAATCCATTTGACATTTTATAAGATTCACCGGACAAATGCATTGTAAAAATATCAGGCAAACTGGACCTCCTTCCTAAAATTAAGATTAAGTTTCAGTTTATCACGGAAATGAGTTCGCCAGCTATTTTTCTATTTTAACGCGGCACTATTGTAGTACGTAAGCGTGCATGTCACATTTTTTTTGTATTGAGTCTACCGCAGACGACCGCCAAGGTAGAGCTTAGGTATTTTTAATATTTCATGTCACCTCACCACACCTAATCTGTCAGAACCGATGGCAAAAAGTGATAATTTGCGATAGACCCTCGTGACATGTTTACAGGCGCGCGCGAGACGTCGAATACGATACATTGTTTTATTTAACAAGTTAACATAACCTGGTAGTGACCGATATATTTTAACAACATAAGCAAAAAAAGGCATAGTGCGGGAAGGTACCCCTACTACACCGCTTTTACCTCAAATAGAATGCAATAATAAAAAAAGAGTCAATTTATCCCATTCTTCCCCTCGCGAGAGTAAGATCGAGCATTAATATCGGCTGGAATACGATCGGTCCAAGCTGCGTACGCGGTGCCTTGATCTCATTTCAAAAGAGAAACTGAGCAGGGGGTGTCGTTGGGTGAGGGGCGTGCGGGGGGTCCGGGGTCAGCGAATGCGGTTGACACGTAGCTCGCGGTCGAGCGCCTGCAGCTGGCGCAGGAAGCCCTCGTTGGGGTGCACATCGCGGCGCGTGCGCACCATCGCCAGCGCCTCCGCCAGCGACATGCCGCGCTTGATCATCAGGAAGGCGATGGCGCACGTCGCCGAACGAGACACGCCCATGAAGCAGTTCACCAGTACGCGGCCTGCATAAGACGTAATGACTATGTTATTGTGCTGGATGTTTTTCAGCTGATGAATACGAAACCATAGAATAAATAAAAAAAATTTACGTTAATCAGAAGATCTTGTGCTGTTCCAATTTTATGAGGTACTTTATGTAGATTACGCCAATTAAAATTTTATGTACTATTTTATTTTTTGTATGAGTAAATAAAGTAATAAAATGAATGATACTAACCACCTCTAGTAATGCCTTCCTCGATAAAGTTTGCAGCGATGTAGAAATACTTCGATATATCTGTAGACGGAAGATCCATAAGCTGGAAGCCCTTGTAGCGAATGGTGGGGCAGTCGCGGTAATACAGGTGATCGGTGTCGACCTGCGTGTAGCGCTTCCCTTCGGCCGTGTTCAGCACGTAGTTGATGCCCATGCGACGCAGCCATGCCTTGTCCTTTGCCGCGACCCTGGTAATATTTATGTCATTGAAGCTGATACAGAAAACAAACGAAGTTTTTGGCGATACCTATACCTATAAGCCCAAGTCACACAGAGCGGGAGCTGCGCGGTCCGGGGCCGGGACAAGCGGGACGGGGCGCTATGCCGCATAATACAGCGCCGTCCCGGCCCCGGACCGCGCAGCTCCCGCTCTGTGTGACTTGGGCTATATAGTTGTTATGCGTCCGTCTTCTGCATGTGTCGGTCGAATAATGTCGAACTCGAGTTCCGTGTAGGTAGATTTGTTTCGAATCTAAAAGTTGTTATTTGACGTGACTCAGGCTGGCTGGACAATTCTTCAAAATGAGCCACGTTTGAGTAGGTCAATACACCATTTTAGGTGACGGCTAATCACCCTTATTTCAGTTTATGTGACGCTAGAGAACCCGAGATAATCGAACGCAAACGTGTCCACAGCCAGCTTGAAAACCGCTTCTTAATCTCCGAACAGAAGGGATTCTATTTCTTGATTATTAATACGGCGTCACCTAAAGTTGTGACAGGCATCCAGTTAGAATTATTGAGATACAGATCGCGCCAAACTTCTAGGCCGCTCTGAACACGGCACGATTCGATTTGCTACTGCAAAATATAGGTAAAAGCGACAACGCGCAATGCGCAAAGCAACTTCAGAGCGGTCTAGAAGTTTGGCGCGATCTTTACGTATAGCCATTTAGCCAATAAACAACGAAAAGCGTGGCCAGCCAGCCTGGAATTACGTATTAAAGTTCTGACTGGCACCTCTGAATCTCGACAACGAAAGCGTTTTCGAACAAGGTTTTTTTACTAGCAAATAGAAATAGAAAAAAAAAGGAAAGAAAGAAAAAAAGAAATTTGTATGGGAAAATAACAATGATTAATATCTCTGAAACTATGGGAGGGATCGTCATCACATTAACAGGTTATCTTAATCGTCCCCGTCACAAAATGTTGAAGAAAATTTGGAAGCCGTAGACCATCAGACAGCGCAGATACAACGAGTCAGACATCTGACTGGCTGGCACCAAGTTTTTATCGATCGTCATCCATTGGGTCTTAGTTTGTGTAATACCTAACTTCCTCATAGTCATAGGTATAATGTGAAAAATATTGATCAAACTGAAAATTCTTTCTACTTTCCAGCAAACAGTACCTTTTTGGTTTACAGAGATTAAAACAAAAAATGCGAAGTAAACCGCGTTGTATATGTTGCCATTCGCTGTCTATCTAGGCCCTAAACTGGTTTCAATTGTCTCTACACAAAGGTATACAAGTAAAATGTGATACCCTTAGGAACAGTTTGGTGTAATAAAATACGTACGAGTCGCCGACGTAGAGACCTGGATAGACTTCGTTGGCGTCAGGCGTGGCGCGGTAGCTTATGTCGGCGAACGGCCGCGACCGGTATGACGACAGAGAGCTCAGCATTGACGACGAGCTCGACCCAAAACTCTACGCAAAAAAAAAGCATTAAAACAAATGTTAGAGATAGTCGAGACATTATTTTGTAAGTAATATTAAGAGGACGAAATGCAAGTAGTTCTTGTTAGTTAGTAGTTCATTATTCATTAAAAATATCGAGGATTATGATTACTTAGCGAAATTTTCACTGCAGGCATAGACCGAGCTGCCCCATCGGCTGCATGTCACTCAGCGAGCCATGGAAAGAACTATGCTTGGTATTTCGCTACGGGATAAAATCCGAAACGAAATCATCCGACAGAGGACCAAGGTAGTTGATATCGTCCAGCAGTGTAGCAAGCTGAAGTGGCAGTGGGCCGGCCACGACTGTCGCAGAACCGACGAGCGTTGGAGCAGACGGGTTCTCGAATGGAGACCACGTCTCAGGAAACATAGTGTGGGACGCCCCCTGCCAGCCCTGAGGAAGGTCGCTGGTGGCGGCTGGATGAGGGCACGCCTATGTCCAGCAGTGGACTGCAATAGGCTGATTGATTGATTGATAGACCGAAAAAAGAGAAAATAAGAACATGGCATAGGCTGGAGAAGAGTGATAAGTACAGCTTGCTTAGTTCTAATTCTTATTTTTGATAAAATATGGTTGGGTCTATGCAAATATTTACGTAATCGGCGTAGACACTTTACGCGTGAAGTGAAACCGCAACTTCAGACCGTACAGTTTGTTGCGACTCCAATATGAAGCAGCAGTACACTCAGCCGCCAAAAACAGCCTTAACTTGAAAAAGTGGATGTAGCGTGCGTAAATAAAGCTATTATTTTATTATGCAATAAAAAATCATGATCCACACTCGTTATCTCGACATTGATAAGAAGGTACCTGACAGAACACATAATAAACATAGAAATAATTAGTTAACACTTATTCCAAGAGTTTCTAGAATAACTTACAACCTGTCCCATGTTATGCAGAAATCAGATTAATTTACACCTTTATCAAACAAGATAGAATAGTGACTTTCACAAACTTGTACACTTCTAAAGGCACACAGATGCATACTAAAGTAAAATCTTAGTAAACATTGACAAATATGACATCAGAGTGCAAGATAAGAGAGGTAGTAGACTTGTTATTTGTTATCAATGTTCCAGTGATCTCTGTGTTAGTATGTTATTCTTTATTATTCTTTACATGGGCACAGAGATCTCTGTGTTAGTATGTTATTCTTTATGGCCTTAGTGCCCATGTAAAGAATAATAAAGAATAACATACTAACACAGAGATCACTGGAACACTAAAGGACTAAATGATATATGGACCATAGTTAAAGATAATGTATTTACATTGAGGTTGTTGTACTTGGCTATCTTTGTAATTAGAGTTTAATATTCTGAAAGTGAAATCTTGGCACATGATGGCAATAATCGTACTGTATGTCTGAGTAAGTATATTTAAAAACTACTCGTGTTATGTTGGTTGAAAGCATTAATTTTATTTTTTTTGCAGTTGTTGAAGGTATGTTTTCAGGTTCCATTTAAATACAGGTGATGAATGAATGATATTCTGGCGCACGGTATTTGGTAATTCAGTAAGTATAAATAAAGTATATGTAGCACACACAAACAGCAGGGTGATAAATACCATCATGGTCCTGAGGTAAGAGCCTACACGCAGCTCATTGGCAGCGCTGTACGAATGAGATCTTGGATATAGAGATGACTGCCAAACAGATATTCATTCAATGTTACTAAGCTATTAGATCTAGACAATGTTATACTGAGAAACCATACTTATGTAAGTTAATAGGTAGTATCATGAGAAAAGCATAAAGAAGACTGTATTGTATATAGCTAGTTTTAAGTAAACACATTCATTTATTAGGTCTTGGTTAAAAATACCATTGGAATTACTTAAGATGAGTACATAGTTGCAAATTATTTGCAATAGTATGAATCATGTACTATACCTATACTATTAGAACTTATAACACATGGAACTAAAGTGCTCTATTTATTGCACACCTAACTACCCATTGTTCTCATGGGTACAGAAATTAGGTACATAGCATACTATTGGAATTATAAAAAGCTGAATAGAGACTAGAAATTAGGTACCATACTATTGAAATTATAAAAAGATAAACAGAGAGATTAAAATACGATTCTAGATTATATTCAAGCTAGGAGAAAATTTGATATCTTTATTTACATCCGACCTTGAGCTTATGGTATGGTTAGATGGCAGTAGGTAAGTATGACTAATATAGTGCCATATAAATAGACTTAGTCAGTTCGCTTCAAGGTTTATATATTTATAGAATTTGTGGAAATCGCTTACGCCTGCCTACTACCCTTGCAATCTAGGGATTTAAAATAAAACTATAGGAAATACATATAAAAAAATACAGCGACGCAGAACAACAAATTATACAAAAAATAGCACTCACGTGACTTAAACTATCCCTGTAGTAACTCATTTTGAATTGTAGGTGCACGCAACAAATTCGAAGAAATATTTAAAAATATACACTGCGATTTTACAAATATCCGCGCGCAGTATTCAGTAGAATACAAAATTTTATCAACTGCACGCACATCAACTGCGCGGTCTACCCGCCATGACACATATCATAACCCTGCGTTCCGAGACGCGCTGAAATCGATTAAAGTACCCGTAATCGCGTTCCGAATCAAGGGCATTACACACGGCAGCTATAATATATATTATAGCACGAGGCAGCCAGCTCTCTCGTCGCCATTCACTTTCACGCAAAGCGGGGGTCAAACAAAATGGCGAATCAAGCAGAATGCCCGGTCACTGCGGCCATTCTGCTTGACCCCCGCTTTGCACACAAAATGATGAGAGAGCTGGCTGCTTCGTGCTATAATATATATTATAGCTCCGCCCTTCACTGTCAGCCATACATTTTTTTGCTTTTCTGATCGCTGACAGCGCTGAATGAAAGTCTGATTCGGAATGCGCCCAGTATGACACTTTTTTTCTTTTGGACACTTTACTAGAGTTCCCGCTTTCACCTCCACCGCAGGCAGAAAGTTCAACGAGTCAAAAGAAACAACAACAAAAAAGAAAAATATAATAATGATCTATGGTTTATACACCACCACCATCACATAAAACATTTAACAGTTTCAAAAACTTAAAACCGGTAAATGTATTTTTTTTTCTGACAAATGGCAACACATAAAAAAAAGTTTTTTGGTCTGTGGATTAAGAAATATTTTCATTCTGTGGTAAAATTTACGATGTCGCACTGATTCGCGCTCATAAAAATATCTGTTTTCATCCTATATTCTTTTGATTTCCTCAAAAATGTGCTGATAACGCTTTCCAAATATCATTATCTTTATTGTTCATATCAATCCTTGAAAATGGACGAGAAGGAAGAGTTGCATCTAACCTCGCAAGAGTTACAAGTTTTGTCGGAACTTGACAGGTAAGCTTTGTATTTACATCTAATTACTTGCTATAATTGCTAAAAACGGCCTTTCTTGGAGCTTACGAGGCTGTAATGTCATTTTCTAATATATACAAGGCTTTCTTTACTTGCATTATTACCTGCCTATGCAAGTGGATGCAAAGTACTTTGATGTTATTTGGTGTGTGTCATTTCAATGTGATTACGATGTATGACACCCGATTAACATTCGTTTGCTTTGTAAAAACCCACACCATATTTTTTCCTCAACTCCCAATGACAATTTCCTGGAACTCCTGTTAAAAATGTTGACAAACATCATTGCCAAGTGGAATGATGTACTACCGAACGACGTTGCCCCTACGATGATTAAACTTGCTGAACAGTTATCTTCTCTCAATGGCTACCCCTCACACCCCTCTCCCACTAACTCGCATTTTACAATGGAACAGTAGAAGCCTATCTCCTAAAAAACCTGATCTTATTAATTTGATAAACAGGCATTCGTTGTCTGTTGCGGCCATCTCGGAGACATGGTTTAAGCCTGGCTCTCGTTTCAGGGTGCCTGGTTTTTCGTGCCTCCGTGATGATCGTGACGACGGATGTGGCGGTTCCGCTTTATTAATTAAAAGATGTTTCCCTTTTTCTCAAATTCCTCTTCCTCCTCATTCTCAGGATATCAATGCTGTTGCTGCCAGAATCATGGATATAAATTTTATTTCTATTTATATCCCTCACCCTAATGTTAGCATAATCCCTGATTTGTCCACTATCCTCTTTTCTGTTCCCCCACCTCTAATTATCTTGGGAGATTTTAACTCTCATAATACCTCTTGGGGTTCTGCTTTCTCTGATTCGTTTTCTTCTTTTCTTATAGATCTTTTTGATGACATTAATGTATGCGTGATTAACGATGGTTCACCTACTCGCCGGGTTTACCCTGGCCAGGATCCCCGGTCAGCAGTTGATTTAACTGCCTGTTCACCACAACTTTCATCTCTTCTTTCTTGGAGGGTTACAGATACGACCTTTGGGAGTGATCATTTTACTATTTTAATTTCTAAACCTTTATCTACTCTTCCATTCCGTTCTCCTGATCCTCTTCTAAAATTTAAATTACAAGAAGCTGATTGGCCAAATTATATCTCTTGCGTCGATTCAAAATTGAGAGAAGTTAACTTTCTAAATCTAAACAACTCTAACGAAATTTATTCAACTTTTGTCGGTATCCTTTTAGAAGCTGCTAATGCCTATATCCCTAAGAAAAAACCTCCTAGTTCTAACATTTCCTCCCCTCCTTGGTGGGATTCTGACTGCACTAATGTCATCAAAGAAAGAGAAGAAGCAGAGCATTTATTTAACGAATTCAGTAGGACAGATGATTTCATAGCTTTCCAAAATGTTTCTGCTCGCGCTAAACGTCTTTTATCTAAAAAGAAAAAGAACGGATGGAAGGGGTTTTGTGAGAGTTTATCTCCCAAGACTCCACCTTCGTTAGTATGGAAAAATATCAAAAGGTATAGAGGTTCCCTTACACCCGATCCTACGTCATCTTCCGATCCATCTCCTTTGCTGGAGGATTTTGCGGACCGATTGGCTCCTCCATCAGTTCCAGAAAAGTTGTGCTTGATTCTTTCCCCTCCTCCTTCATCTTCAGATCCTTTTGATGCCCCCTTCACAATATCAGAATTAAACATTGTTCTTGATAATCTCCGTAATTCATCCCCTGGAGAGGATGGCATCCCATATTGTTTTATTTCTAAACTTAACTCTTTTGGCCGAGAAAATCTCCTGCATCTTCTTAACACGGTTTTTATTTCTGGTGATATTCCTGAAACATGGAAAAACCAAATTATAATTCCTATCCTTAAACCCTCTAAAAACCCCAATAACGCCTGTTCATATCGTCCCATAGCTTTATCTGTCACTATAAGCAAAATTCTTGAACATCTAATCAAAAACAGATTGGAATGGCTCATGGAAAGTAAAGGCATCCTTGCCAATAGCCAATTTGGATTCCGAAAAGGTAAGGGCACTTTAGATAGTTTGAGTATCCTCACATCAGATATTCGTCTTGCTCTGTCCAAAAATGAATACCTTATTGGTTGTTTCTTGGACGTCTCGGCGGCGTATGATAGTGTTCTCCTTCCTGTGCTCAGATCAAAACTGCTTCAGCTGAGTGTTCCTGCAAGGATCGTCCACTTCATTTGCAGTCTTTTCATGGGTAGATCTATCAAAATTCGTTCTGGTAATACTTTTATGTCCCCGAGAACTTTATGGCATGGCATTCCTCAAGGTTCCGTCCTCAGTCCTATTTTATATAGCATCTACACTTTCGACCTTGAACAGTCTGTTTCTCCTTTTTGTAACATCTTGCAATATGCTGATGATCTGGCTTTATACTTTGCGGATCAATCTGTTGATACAGTGACAACACGCTTAAATGAGGCATTAAGCTATCTCAAAGATTGGTTAGATGACCATGGTCTTTCCCTCTCACCATCTAAAAGTAGTGTTGTGGTCTTTACAAGAAGGAGAAACATTCCGATTGTTGATATTTACTGTGATAATGAGCCTATTGCCATCAGTAGGTCTGCTAAAGTCCTTGATGTCATCCTTGATGATAAATTGTCTGGTGTAGATCATTTAAATTACGTAATTGGTAAATGTGAAAAAGGCATTAATGTCCTTCGAGCTCTTTCTGGCGTTTGGTGGGGATCTCATCCTTACTGTCAAAAATTGTTGTACAATGCGTTAGTCCGTAGCCAAATTGATTATGGTTCTTGCATTCTTGAACCTTGCAGCAAGGTTGCTTTAAAGAAAATTGACCTTATTCAGGCAAAATGCCTTCGTATAATTTTGGGGGCTATGAAGTCTTCTCCAAAGAATGCTATGCAGGTGGAATGTGTGGATCCCCCTCTATTCCTTCGTAGACAATATTTATCGGACCGTTTTATCTTTAAAGTGATGTCACTTTCCAGTCATCCCCTTCTTTCCCGTTTGGAGTCGCTTTCTGATGAAGTTTCTTCTAATCGTTATTGGTTACATAAGGAATCCCCCAGAATAATTAAAAGTTTCCTAAAGGTAAAGAATCTTCCTGTCCCTCTTTGTCAATCCAGTGTTAATCCTCTTTTTGCTACTAAATATAAAGCTTTGGTTTATTCTCCTAAAGTAATTTTAAATTTTGGCATCGCTAAGGATGAACATGGGGCTAATCAAAATTTTATTCGGCTTATGGATGATTGGCAGTGTTGGTTAGTAATGTACACCGATGCCTCAAAACTTTCTCCTGATCGTTGTGTTGGTGCAGCGGTTTGGATCCCTAAATATAATATTGTTTTAAATTTTAAATGTCCTCCACAATCTTCAGTTTTTTCTGGTGAAGCTGTAGCCTTGCTTGAAGCCATCTCTTACGCTTTGTCTCATAATATTCCCAAGACTATTATATTTTCTGATTGTAAAAGTTGTCTCCAGGCAATAATTGGTAATCAATTTAAAATGAAAACAAAATTCCCCCTTATTTTAAAAATTAAGGAATTACTGCTTGAATGTGATGAGTTGGGTCTTCAGATTGTTCTTGCTTGGATTCCGGGCCACTCTGGCATAGAGGGTAATGAAAGAGCTGATTCTTGGGCGAAGGATGCTATTGATACTGGTTCTCCAGACCACCTTCAGAATCACTTTTCTGATCTTCTGATGATTGCTCGCTCTGATGTTGGAGAGTCTTGGCAGAACCTTTGGGATACTTCCAGACTACATAAAGGTCGATACTATGGTAACCTGCAACCTCTGATACCTCACAAACCCTGGTTCTTTCGGTTTCGCTCGGGTAGCAAAAGATCTACTTCGACCATCTGTCGTTTGCGCCTTGGACATGCTTGTACCCCTGTTTTTCTTTCTAAGATTAGGGTCCGGGATCACTCTTTATGTGAATGTGGTCTGGACGAAGGAACTCCAGACCACATTTTCTTCTGTTGTCCTAAATTTTCTTTCTCTTTATATGATGTTCTTCCTTCTGAAATTCCTCGCCCTATCAACTTTCACTCTCTTCTCACTTATTCAAACTCTTCCTTTGTTCTTTTATTAATTAAGTATATTGAATTTCATGATATTAAATTATAATTTCTTTATTTACATGTTTATGTTTATATTTGTGTCTATACTTTATCGTTTATTATTTTTATATTATTTGTTTAAACCTTCGAAATTTTCCACCGAACATTCTCTTCTCGTTTGTGCTATGTTGAGTGTATACGTTGTCATTGGCAAAATACGTCCAATCTAGACGTGAAGCCATTTAAAAAAAAAAAAAAAAAAAAAAAACCCACACCATGCCAAAGGGAAAATAAAGCTTTTTAGAGTTATACATTCAGCTACAAAAATGATTTTGCATGTTTTAATTGGTTACCAAATGAATTTTAAATCGAGCAAAATACGTAAATTTTCAGTCGACAATTTGGGTTCCTGAAACTACGAGGCACCGAACATGGGCGGACTCGGGCGCTGGTCCTTAAAGCCGTCAAATATTTGGAGGGGATGCTGGTTCAAGTCAAGGTTTGTGAAGTTAAAAGAACTTGTTAAAGATTTTAGGAATACTGGCCCTTGTACAGTGGAATAGAACTAATATAGTACTTACACAGTGTCTTAAATAATAAGGGCTGGCTGGACGTCATGAAAGCAGATATGGAAGAGAACAATCTCACACCTGAGGATGCCGAAGACCAGGCAAAGTGGAGAAGATTTAGTAGGAAACCAGACCCTAGCACTAGGCTGGGAAAACGCTAGGATGAAGAAGAAGAGAGTGTCTTAAATATTAAGGGAGGTGTGGCCGTCGTGCAACTGCAGCTCAACTTCCGTGGTGGTTGTTGAGTTGCCGAGAGGGAATACTGTAGGTTTTTTGTTTGAATTGATTGTTGAGATTTTGTATGAGTAGTTTTGTTTGATTTTGTAAGTGCAGATTATATTGTATTGTATAATAACTACTGGGTACCAGTGTAGGATGTACTTGCATTTTACTTTAAAATTTATTACTATATCTTGTAAGGTCATTAACATTGTTATTTTTTATCTTTTCAAGGAAGAGGAAAAAGGCGGCTCCCCAGGTGATAGAAGAGACATCTGTATTGATCCTAAGACTTACTGCAAACTGGGCCATTTCCACCTTCTGCTTGAAGACTATGCAAAAGGTTTGTCCATTAGCACATTTATTATTTCTAAGACAATAAAAAAAATATCTCACAATTCTCTATTCACTCAACCTATTTAAGTGGCTGTGTACCTATCCATATTCTGCACAAATATGCTATTATAACAACACAAATAAGAACCTATAATAAGTATTTTGAGTAATAAAAAGGACAGGAAACGAATTTTCAATAGTTCTTTGACTAAATAATAATTCTAAAGAATTCAATTTTGCTTTTCCATTAGTCCATTTTATCCTATGGATTAAATTTCACTTGACTAAATATTATGTACTAATAGTAGATGTATAATGTAAACAGTTATTGCCTAAGAAAGGATAGGGGAAAATTTATTTGGAAAAGACTTGTAATTTCTCCTATCCATTTTAATGTAGTTTAAGGGTACTGCAGTTAATATTATGATTGATTAGCATTAGATTGGCAAAATAGCAATCATATTTATTTTAAAACTACCAAACTCAGAAGAAATAGGACCTTCCGAGCTACTAAATTATAGTACCTACAATAATTACATAAAATAATATATTTTGAAACAGCAATGTCAGCATACCAGAAGTTCTACGCATTGGAGCACGAGAACTGGAAGGACCCTCTTTTCCTGTACGGGCTCGGGCTTTGCTACTACCATTATAATGCATTTGAATGGTGAGTCCTTATACCATACTAGCTACACTTATACCTAGTTAGTTAGTTTATACTTTGCTAGCTGTCCTGCAGCTACACTCGCGTGATGTAAGATTTTCCCGTGGAAATAAAACTTTTTCTCGTAAAAAGTATTCAATGTGTTAATTCCAGATTACAAACAACCTCCATTCCAAATTTAACCCAAACCCATTAAGTAGTTAAGGCGTGAAAGAGGAACAAATATCTAAACATCCAAAATTTTTACATTTATAATATTAGTGTGATTTTGAAATATTAATGCAAAATTTTAAAGAAATTACTCTCCTATGCCTTTGGGGACCTATTCCACCCGAATGAATGACTGAATGAAAAATTAATGAGTAAATGAAAAACAAATTAAATATACATACTTTATTGTTATTGCGCACAATAATTAATTACAAAAGGAAAAATTGTACAACTGGCGACCTTTTTCTAAGGTAGCAGTTTCTTCCAGGCAACCACATTTTTTAATACTTCTGGGTTTCCACATCACATGACCTCTCAACATAATCCTCACTTTTGAAATCTTCATAAAAATTGATTTTGTTAATACCAATAAATGGTCTTTACCAGTCATGTATAGTCACTAAGGTAAAATAATTCCATCATAATTCCAAAGTTAGGTATTTGGATGGATTGGAGGTTGGATGGTGAGGTTTCTAATGAGAGCTTTCCACATAATTCTTACCTCTCATGCGAAATAAGAGCGCAGAGTACCGAGTAGGTTTCTATTTTAAGAATTGGTCACCATGCCGTGCTAAATCTTTTCATACATGGCTGTACTTGACTTAAAAATTCTAGATATGTTTTTACATTGGTTGTTAACGTTCTTCTACCTCTACAGAATAGACTGGGTAGAAGGGAAAATAGTTATCAACCAATGTTTTTGTTCAAACTGAAAAACAAACATTCAATAGAAAACAGGTGAGGATTATGGGGTGAGCACCTCACCACAAAATCCTCTCCAAGGTATCTTTATAACTCTAGAATCCTTAAAGCAATATTTTCTAGAGAAGCGCATCATGATCATAAATTATAATGTAAGTGTTTAAGTCTAAACTCATCAACTTTTAGCACTTTGGCTGAAGACTGAGACGATATCTTTGGTGAACTTAATACACAGTCTATGAATAATATTATATCACAGGTAGCTACCAAGTAACGAACTCTGAAATTACGCCGCTGTAAAAGTTGCGTCCTTTCTTTTGATTACACCAAATTCTTTCGAACTTCTTGCAAAGTTTGTGCGTTATATCTAACTAGCTGCCCGCCCGCGGCTACGCTCGCTTTACGTAAGCCCCGTGGGAATAAGAGTTTCCCGGTAAAAATTATCCTATGTGTTAATCCAAGATACAAACTATCTCTATTCCTTTCATCCAAATCCGTCGAGTAGTTCAAACGAGTAGAAACAAGTAAAACAAACATCCAAATATATTTTCACATTTATACGAGTAATATTAGCGTGATTATATCGGTCTCGAAAGACTTCTTGCTTTGGTTACGTACGCTTGTTGACTTGTTTGGTGTTTGAGATTACAAAAGTTAAAGTTATACGTTATCCGCGTCGCTGGCAGATATTTTTTTCTAACTTCCTTATATCTTTGTTCAAAATGGGCTCACTCAATCCACACATTTCTGAAAGTTTCTTACGGTTTTTTTTAAAACCCTTCACTTACAGCTCCTGTTCGTTTGTTCAAGATTAGATTTTGTTTTAATCAATTTAGACCTGTGACGTCACTAAGTCTCGTCACTACAGAGAAAAGTGTTTTAGAAAGAGCCGGACATACTGAAACTTTAAAATCACTGTAAATTATTTTTTTAATCGATTCTGTTTTTTTCTTTGCGAATCGTCTGCGATTAATGTATATTTTTATATTAATTGATAAAATATGGTAAATTCGGGAACGGTAAAATAGCCTATTGAGAGCCCATCTTTTCAGCCTACAGCTCTATTTATTTATTTAGGTATTTATTAATAATAGGAAGACCAACAGCTAAAGTTAACTTAATAGTAAATACAGTAATAACAAAAAGCCATTTACAGGTCTCCACAAGTAGGTACAAGAAACACAAAAAAATATAAGGTCATACACTCATAGGCCTGTTATTTGATTTTCACATAATCTAATTTCAAGTTCAACAATAATTGTTTTGGAATTTTCACTAAATTCTAAGCATATTTTCAAAGAGTTTTAACGAAGTGGCCGTCACACCACATGCACATCATTTTGATGGTACTTACAACTGGTGCTCACTTGCTTCCGAATTAATAAATAAATAAAATAAAAAATATTTATTTACCTCCTTTCCTTCTAATATACAAAATACGTCATCTACATACCTTTTCCATAATTTTACAGTTGATGGAGTCGACAAAATGGCGATGTTTACAATATTAAATATATATCGAGGTAACAATATTAAATATAACCGTGGTAGCAAACCCGCGAATTGTGATAATGTTGGTATTTATTTACCAATCAAAAAATTTCAAAGTACCTACAAAATTACTCTTAGACTCCGCACTAGGATAATCCGTGACGCGCCAATCGACCGTTACCAAAAATATGTGAAAGTGACATAAATCCTTACATACTTACCTACTAATTTATAGCTTCTATCATGATGGTACAACTGTAAGATCTTGAGAGTATTTCGAGTTCGTTCATGTTGGACCTCCAACATACCGTGGTATTCACTTGATTATGAAAACCTCGCATGTCGTATTTAAAAACTCGTAACACAATAATGAGTCATGTTTGTGTGGTGGCTTCAATAATGAGTTATCTAACTATACTATACATCCTAGTGCAACTTGAAGTCGAATTGGGTATCCCAGCGTCATCTACTACGAGGTTAGTTTGATTCACACTACGAGATTTTCATTCATGAAACTTGAATGAAATCCATGTGTCTATAGCAAGTTTTGAAAGAAACAGGGCAACATTTTTTTTTAATTTGGTTTGCCTTTAAGACATCCAAAAAATATTACAATCTAGCCTAAAGACTAATGAGTAATTAAATTTTAACTTAATTTGCTATGTAGATGTTAGCTAAGAATGTGTCCATCAACACTTTGGGGAAGACACCTGCACTACATTACACTAATGTTTACTAAACTAACTCAAAGGGTTTTGTCCTTTTCAGTCTTCTCACTATGTCCGTGGTGTCGAGGAGCTGGATAGCCTCGACGTTCACGTGATGATGAAGTCTTTGTTCGTGAGCTTCGGCATATTTTTTGATAACACTGTCACAATTTTATTCACTTTTAAATCTTGATGAAGGTCGTAATTTCTTATGTACCGAGGAGCATTTACAATAATACCCCTTAGTACTTTATTTTGAAATCTTTATATCATCTGAGCGTTGCTTTGTTTGGTACAAGCCCATAGCTGAATACCGTATGTCCACATAGGCATGAGGATTTGTTTGTATACAAGTACTTTATAGCGTATTGACAATGAAGAATACTTTCCAATTAGCCAGTATATATTTCTATAGCGTAACTCCAGCTCATCACGTTTCCAGCGAAGTTTTGCATTTGCATGCCAAGATATTTGGCTGTATTTTCGTACTGTATGACATTGTTACCTATGTAAATCGGCCTTTTATTTGTGAAATCTACATGAATAGATTTGGATTGATTAAGTTTTATTCGCCATTTTTTTTGTCCAGTCGTAGATTTACAGCTGTCCGTCCGGGAGACGCGGGTTCGATCCCCACCACGTACCGATGTGTTTTAGAATTTCGAATTCATATTACGTTTATTCGACGCTCTTACGGTGAAGGAAAACATCGTTATGAAACCTGCACACTCCTGTGAAAAAATAGGGTAGGCTCGAGCCCCTCGGTGGGGACGTATATGAGCTGTTGATGATGATAATGTTGATTTATGATAGTTCCTTTTATATGTGTGTGTGATTTGTCAGTTATTTTTTAAGGAAAGTTTACATTTTATTAAATTATGATATAAAATACGCTCGACAGCAAAGAATCCGGGTCGGTTAAAAAACACACCTGAAAATCTCGGAAACTAAGAATGCTAACTTAGTGAAATAAATTGTTAGACAAATAAATATTTCTTGAAAAAGGAATAAAATGCCAACGTCATATAAAAAAAATTAGAAAATAACAATTATTTTCTACAGCTTATTTTGTTGTTTATTTTTTGTGTTACTCGTACTTACGTGCTAAGTGTTGTCACCGCGCACTGTATTTTAGAAAACCTTGGAAGCGGACATTTTCGGTTGATTGAATAAATGAAGCCATTGTACACATAAGGCTAGGAGTAACCTATAGCAGATTTAGATTAGAACTACAAAATCTGATCATTAACATGGATACTGTTTTCAATAAATTTCAATTATTAGAGATAACAAAACAGAAATACGAGTGACAACTTCCAGAAATCTAACTATAATAACAATAGAGCCCTTCGGCCGCCTTCGAAACTGAGTAGATATAAAATTGGGTAACAATAAATTAGAGCAAGTAAATAGTTTAAAATATCTTGCTAGCACAATAAATAACGACTCTCAATTAGTCTCAATGCATACAGGACATCATAGCCGAAATCGCAATAGCCAAACAAACATTTAACCGGAAGAAATAAATTTTTAAATAAAAAAATATTTAATTTAAAATACAGAACCCTAAAAAGTAGAAACTCTTATTTTCTACAAACACCTGAAAATAGTCCACTTGTACTTATGAACTTCCTATTAACATAAATATATTTTTTTAATTGAATATATAAATGGCTTATTAGCGCTCCGCGTTTCCTAACACCGGATGTGCTGAACGTCTTTGGATACGATTTAGTGGATTTGGGTATGGGTACTCCAAAAACGGCCCGTAGCGTGTCGACATTTGTGATTCACCGGACGGACGTAGGACGAAACGCGCGCGCGGGGAGCGGGCGATAGGGCCGCGCAGGGCGGGCGCGCGGGGGGGTGCACGCTGCAGCGAGGTCGTCGCTCGCGCGCGGCCGCACCGTCAGTCGGGAGCGGGATGCGGTGACGTAGACTGCATCGGCGCCAGCCGCTAACGTAGTGTAGAACGGGACGAGTTGTGATCGTATGTGCGGAGTGTTGCTCTGTATGATCCACCCTGTGTGACTAAGTGCTTGTGCTGACTATTCCCCGCTCGACACTACGGGCCGCTACGGCCCGAGACCCACCCTGGATCCAAGGATCTCCGAAATGGTGAGTGCGGTCGAAGCTCCCGATTGTGGTTTGTTTACGTCGGCCCTCGTGCCTCCTCTTTCTCTCGACCTGCCGCCTGTATCCCTGTGTCGCGCTCGCACGCGACTCTTTCTATTATGTTTTGTTTCCAAAATGCAGACACCTACGTCGACGGTGCCAAAGCTGGTCCCGCCGCCGAGAGGTCTCGTTTTTTGTTCGTGTGCATGGTTAGTGCATATTTTTTGTAGTGTATTTTCGCAGGTAGCCGGAGAGCTCCCCATTCATCGTGATCGCGCTGAGACGGGGGTGGAGTGGCGAGGGCGCGTCTCTTTGCTGTGAATAGTAAATAATGAGCGCACCGTCGCATAAAATGTAGGTCGGTGGTGTGGCCGCAGTGCACGCCGCACGCGATCCGCCGCTCCCTTCGCCTAGCCACTTCCATGCTAGTGCATTATGCAGTGCAATTGCATCGACTCATTGTAGTAACTACTAACGCCGCGAAGGTTCCACCGTGCGCGCTCAAGTAACGGTATCTAAGTACTCTTTAAGCCGAAGCAACATGCTGTTACTTTGAGAGAAATGACCCCTTTATGGATAGACTTCGTCGGAATTTATTTGAACAAGAACTGCTATAAAACTAGGCACAAGACTCAAAATTAAACTAAAAAAGTTCAACCATGGCTCCAATAGAAAGTTTGGCACGCACATCCTGCTGGAATTATTTTCGCCTTATTCACGTTCTAAAGCTCTCCAGCGATGATCACTCACCGACACAAATTATACTACTGGTAAATCTGTGAGTCAGATTTCGCGCACTTTTGTCCGCACAGGATTGGTCATCAACCGGTCCTCGAGATTGCCGGATACTTACTGATTACTGATATACGAGTAATACATTCATACTTCCTTACTCCGGTTTCTCGTAATAAACGAAATACCACAACATACAAGTCAATATCCGACGAGTCACCAGGTACACCATGGATTCTGTGAAACAACGCGTTACTCAACACAAGCGAGACATGCGTCGTCGTTTAGAATTTCCCACTAAGAAACACAATAATAGAAGTTTATTAAACCTTTGAAACATATTCCAAAGATTTTATTAACAACCTAGTGTTATCTGAAATTGGTAAACTAATCTCAAGTTCAAAAACGTATCAATCATAAAAGAATTCATTGCATATTTCTCTGTTGCTAAGGTTTATTTATCTAACTTTGCAATCAGTTTTGGCTATCAGAGCGGTCGCCTATCACGGACCGGTTGGCGTGTTATCCACGCAACGTCGGTAACAGTTAACGGTACAAATCTCTAACTCTTTGCAGCCCTAGCATAGAGACTAGATTGGCTACATGACTGGCTAGACTGGCCCGGCCCGTTTAGCAAAACTCGTTAGTTAACATGCTCGCTAGTCCTTTCTTGCCTATCACAGCCGGAAATGGTATTCCCGCCGCCAATTATCTCGATTATTTACGACTAAGCAAAATGTCCCGCTATGTCCACGCTTTACCTTTCGCATAAACCAAGTTAAATCCGCAATATGACGTGTTATTAATTAGATTGGAATTTCTAGCTTTTTGTCGAAGTTTTATCATTCATTTATTCGTATGACAAGATAATAATACTTGAAAATCATTCCATATTTTGCTTTACTCGGAAAACCTTGTTGGTTGAATTCAGTCTAGAATTTACTATTCAACGTACACGATGGTGATGAATTCTTGAAATTGCCTTCGGTGTGTTCATCCGTCACTGTCGAGCCGGTTTCTTGTTCATTATGTAACTTGAACGTTTGAGAGTCAGCTGCTTGTCTTATATGGTGGCAGGTAATGTCAAGTCGTCAGATATCGATTGTGGTAATGGTAATGTAATGAATGCCTGTAATAGTGAAGCAGCTTGCGGGGCGCGTGCCACGGGCAGGTGTCGGCCGGCTGTTGCTGCGGTCCCACCTGTCGAGTCATCAGCTGCCTTCGACTAGCTTCCTTTGTTTAGTTCTCCTCGAGCACCCCCGGCTCCGACTAAGCAAGAACTCTCACGAGCAACAACCCTCTCCAATCAAAGCGGATACATCTGCCGCTACTTGCTTGTATACATTAACTTGATGCTTACTTGCTGCCACATGAATATCAAATCCAATATGCATTGCTATTGCTAC
This sequence comes from Carpatolechia fugitivella, assembly GCA_951230895.1. NCBI lineage: Eukaryota > Metazoa > Arthropoda > Insecta > Lepidoptera > Gelechiidae > Carpatolechia > Carpatolechia fugitivella. The sequence goes on from OX579646.1 coordinate 6,699,283, forward strand.
GTTCACGAGTAATAAAGTTTTACGCTTTGAATTCAAATTGTTAGTCAGAAGTACGTGTTTATTTGTACTGTAGTTTTTAAATAACTTCCTTGAAATTTGATCTTGAGTGACCTACGTACGACTGTTTGTCTATTACTTGATTCGTCTGACTTTATTGTTTTGTAGATAAAGGCGTCTTTTGTCACATTTTCATTAAATGTTCGAGTCGAGGGTCGTTGTTGTTTTGCAGTAGGTAACAAGCTATTTTTATGAGTGGGCGTAATGCATGGGTTGATACTAGATTTACAACTCGTAGTAAACAAAGGCACGCGTAGAAAGCGATAAGTTTCCCGCCTCGCTTGCTCTATAATTCCGTTCGATACTTAATTTCACCATTACCGGCGCGGTTTTCCGGTCGCTCAGACCGTATCCTCGGATATTTTTCTTTTGATCTACTTCGCTGTACCGATAACATAGAAATACTTTACTATAATAAATAAATTATAACATCTTCTTTTTTTAGTAACTCTTGCATCTTTTTGGTTCATTTCGACTTGACATTTCCCTTAGGTTGCTATTTTGATTTCATAATCTGCTCGCTATTGTTTCCTATCTAAGTTTAACACTTCAATGGTTAAATTAGGGCTTATTAACCTAGTTATTTTTCAGTCATCTCGTTTCCAATTAAGCATGCGACGACTTCTTTGTAAAACATTAAAGACCAGGTTTCCACACGCGTGTTGCAATGCAGTTTATCATACGACGCAAAAGGTGTTCTAGTCATGGTTTTGCAATTGGATCCTGTTTAGTGCTTGAGTGTGCTCGGGATGGCTCGTGCTGCGTTTAAATATAACTTGCACATTTTACAATAATTGTAAAATGTGCAAGTTATATTAGCGTGTATTGCCATTCTGTCATTGGACTTAGGAATTTGTATCGAAATTGTTACATTTCCTTGTACAAAGACGTGTTTCATGATGCGTCTTATTTTATTTAATGTAAGTAATTTTATTCTTCATTAATAAAACATATCGACACGCTGACCTTCAGAATTTCTTACTTCATTGTTAAGAGCATATAGCAAGAAGACGTGATGTTAATAATATGAAGTTATTACGTATGTGATATTGTTTCTAAACTAGGTTGATAATGATATTAACTTGAAATCGATTAGGTAGTTAATATTGTTTGCTATTTTGACTGAGATGTACTGTTATACAAACGCTCGACCGCGACGACGACGCGAATGTACGTTTGTTGATTCTAGTATTTATTAGGTGGACTTACTCGGTGCGAAATGTTACATCACAAATGTACAATACCTAGGTATGACGGTTTACGTTGCGCTGTAGCACGTGAGTGTAGTTGGTCGCCGCGCAGTAACAAAACAGCCGACCGACCGGAAATTAATGCGCTATGCTGTTACTAGGCCCGACGCGAGCTCTAGCAGGTTACGTCTAGCGGTACATATGTTACCGGCAATCTGTATAATCCGGCATTCTATAGAATACCTAGGCATTCTGTAGAATGCTTAAAACGTTCAGGCAAATTATGAAATATTAATTATTCCATACTTTGCCTGAACATTCTATACAATACCGAATGTTCCGCTGGCAATGTGTAGAATACACAGTTGGCGGAATTCCACACATTGCGAATTCATGTAAAAATACTTATTCATACCTAATATAACCAATAAAATTTCTTCCTCATCAACTGATACACTCCCCATATCAAGGGTCACAAGCCTACTTTGAATTCGCTATATCAGGCCTTAGTCGGTCCAGTGTAAGTTGGTCGACTTCACACACAACCTTTTGAATTTATTTGCAGAAGTGTACAGCTCTCCTCACAACGATTTCCAAACGTAAATATGAAAACACAAACACAACACATGGGTACGTAGTGGGGATCGAACCCGCGGGAACCAGCGGCCTTTAGCCACTACACCACCTCCACACATGGGTATTCTTCCTAACATACATAATATATAGCAAAGATGTATTGGCAAGGAACCGTCAAGAGGTCTATCATCATAGAGCCCGCTCTCTTCTGCAGTGCAGAATGAAGAACGTATCAATATCAGCTGCTCAGCCCCATACCAAGATTTTTTATATGTCCTTCATTTATAAGTACATTGCCTGGTTTTGCTTCTGGCATTCTATAGAATACCTAGGCATTGTATACATTTCCCAGGCAGGGTATATAATAGTAAACTAGAAATAAAGTATTTTATACATTGCCTAGATGAGCTCGGCATTCTATAGATAGCCTGAATTATACAGATTGCCGGTAACATATACAATGCTTTAGCGTTTGATCTGGTTAATGTGAATTATCCTGCGACAGGACGGCGCGGCTTGGAGTGCGCAGTAGAGGACGCGGTCCCCGACCCTTGCCGAAGAGTGCATCTAAGCGGAGATGTGCGGGCGGAGGGCCGAGGCCGCCCTTCTCCCCTCCGCCCGCCGTGCGCCGCGGCACGTACGCACGGGCCCTTCCACGCAGGCAGGGCCCGCGCAGCGCACCGCTCTGCCTCTATCGAGTCGCCGTCGAAGGGCGTATGCATTATTAGCTTGCCCTTCTTCCCCGACCTCCCGCCGACCCTATTTTCACCCTCCGGCCCGCTTTTCGGACTTACCGTGTTTCTGCGCGTTCTCATTCTCACACCCCTATTGTGAGGGAGACTTTCTGATTTCACGGTAACTCGGTCTGCCCTGTGATATAACCGGAGTTTTTGTTGTAAATAGGTCAGGTCACAAAGAGTGGAGTTGAATGCCGAGCATCGAGGGCGAGTGGTGGCGCGGTCGTCGACACTAACGGATCACTATTTATACCTGCCGCGTAGTGCACCGGAACACGCTCGCTGCACTCGCTGCATCCGCGACCGTCACTCCGCCTCCTCTCTGTCAATGACCTCATCTCCCACACTACCCGAATGTTGAAACACTCGTTTTAAGATCAACGTTTTGGCGAAAACAATACCATTAATACAACTCGGTTTCTATATTGTTCTTGTAAGTCGTAGGGCTATTGCGAAAGGCTCGTCTAGCAAGCGGGTGCCCTTCGACTGTTGGTTACGTAAGTCACCCACATCGTAGGGCACCACCCACGCACGCAGGGCATTATGAACTATGTCAAGCTGGCCGTCCCAGTTTTTCACTAACTTGTGTTTTTGTATCACACGTGCCAGTAGAGTGTCCTTTGTTTTTGTTTTCCATAGAGAGTTATGTCTTTGTATCCGCCGTGTGAGTAATACTGGTTTTTAGGTCAATAAAGCGCTGTATTTTCTCACTCGATGCGAAACATCTGTTTGTTGCTTCATCTAGAACTTAATTGTTATTTGGGAATTTAAAAACAATTTAGATGAATTTATCCTATTAGTCGTAATGACAAACTACATGACGATTGCAAATATACTTCCAGCAGTGGACTGCAATAGGCTGATTGATGATGACGAATCGTCGCGATTATTTTCTCTGTTGACAGGAAATGCTTTGACCTCCTTCAATCACGTCTCTCACGTCCGAAATAAACGCAAAGAAATGGATGTTTTAATAAATCTCGTTATCATCAATTTCTCAGTAATTAATGTGGAGTTCCTATTGAAATAATATGAAGAGCATCGACATGCGCCATGCTCGCTATCAATGTCGAGTCGCGCGGAATTTCCGCGAAAACACGCTTGCGTCAGGATACGTCACGCCTTCCAAGCGGGCGCGGCGATACGTCACTCCAAGGCCGCGGTAGTACGTACCTAGTTTTTTTTGTTGCCAGTTGCCTAATACGGTTACATTGTCTACTGATTACATATAGACCTACGCCCATTATCAAACTAACCGCCATCCATACCTTATGACAGTTAAGATATTGTATAAATAATTCTTCCGAGTTATTTAATTACTCGCCTTGTAAAGATATACAAAAGTAGAATTATTATGTAGGTACCTATTTGGGGATTTTGAATAGTTAATGTGAATTACTGTTATTATTAGATAAAATTGTCCAGAACTCAATTTGTTTCCTTAAGGAGCAGGAAAAAGAGCTGGTTTTTCTAATGAATAAGCCGTCATCGATCACTCCTCATACCCAGTAATTATGATTATGACGTATTTAGAACGTTGATTTATCAGCAATTTACGCTTTTGCTAGCCGCAGAAATCGAGGATAGGAATATATTATTTGATGTGATGACTTTTCCATTAATTTAGTACATATTTGTAATTAATAAGTGACACATATGCGTAATAATTAGATGTCGTGCGTGACTGGGTAAATTTATCCTTATCATAATCACCGACCCTCGACTTCAATTATTTTATTATGTACGACAGTGCGTCATTGTTACCTACCAGTGTTACTATTCCGGGCTCTTATTGGATTTTATTTAATTACTAGCTGTCCCGGCGGTTGTTGTTCTCCCATTTTTCCCAACATCTACCCTACACCTACTACCCTACCCTACACCTACTACCCTACACCTACCTAACACCTACCCTACATGTACTTACTACTATTATTATTATTTTATTTTTATACAAACTTTAATATTTTTTATTTCATACAAGCCTTCTGACAATAACAAACACATAAAAGGAAGATTTATCCAATTTGGTGCAGTCGTTTCGAAGTTATGCGCGTACAAACATTTCGGTAATTCATTTTTATAAATAGGTATACCTATATGAGATAAGGTAGATTGAAGCTGATTCTAATAACTCGAACCATTATTATAGTGTTGAGAACTTAAAGTTATTTCTGGATATTCATACCACACAAACTCTTAGACGAATTCTAATTTATGCTTCGAAGCTCCGGTCGCCAAGAGACATACCACAGTGTACTATAATACTGGCGTACACACGAGCATACGTAATTAGCGAGTAGCAGAGCGTTCTCACGAATGCCGATCGGTACTTACAATCTAGCCGTCACTTTTGTACGCACAATGGGCATTAGAAAGCGGCTGGTGACCGCAAAAAGGGAGCAGAGAGAGGAAAGGGCTTCGTTCAGAGCTCTGTGCTTGCAAGATGATGTTACGTCACTATTGAACGGTACCCCCCTCCCTCGCACCGCACGGCCCTAATGCACGCCATGCGTGTGACTGTAGCAGCTCTATCGTGCACGTATGTGCTAGTGCCCTCACTATTGTCAATATACAGTCTATGACGTCGACGATAAAGATTTTAAATTTTTTCCTTCACAATGGGTTGAACCCTTCAAAATCGTAAAAGGGATGGGGCAGAGTTTTTAATTCTGCTGCATGTAAATAAGTATTGGACTTGTTACGACACTTGTGAACGATGAATCGTATAGGGTAGGTTATCAAGGGCACTGCTGCTTGTAATGTAATAATAGCGCAGAATGCTTAGATCTTTTTGTGTTAGGGGAACTTCCAGCAGTAACCAGTATAGTTTGATAAGTAGACATTTGTATGCTTGATTCAAAATAATATAAACGCATTACATCAGGTAGAAATAAGCTTTGTATCTGGAATGTAGCTGCCGTTGTTAGTGTTATATCCGTTATTTCTAGACATTAACACGTACGTGGTAAAATTAAATAACACATGTTTAATATTACATGTAAAGTGTTTCAAGAACGAGCACGGTTTCATCGTTAACCTGGATATTATGTCTTCAGGATAAACAAACACAGCTGACTCGTGCGGCATAATCAGTTATCTTTTATACAATATAAGTGAACGTTTCATATTATCCCGCCGAGTGCGCAAGGCGAACCTGTTCCATAATAGATTGCGCATAATGTTCAGCGCATCAGTTTTTATTGCAGTGTCAAGTTGAGTGCGCCGAGTTGAACTGCAAGTATTTGCGGCGAATGCAGCTGTCGCGGCCGCTCACTTCCGCATATCTAGCGTCCTTGTTTCTATATCTAGATTATTTGTTTTTCTTACTGCACGTTCAAAGTTCTCAGTGAAGGAATAATCAATGTTGTTCTATACCTTTATCCAACTATACTTTAATATTTGTTCAAGTTTGTCTTGTCTATTATGCGATATATGGGACCAAGTTACTATCAAGTTACAGATTCCGCCATTGTGTTAGGAAGTCACCCAAAAAATGTAATGACGGATCTAAGTGATGTAAGAACACCTTATGGAAATAAATAATAATTTTTGATTTGATTTATCACTAAAGTACACTCACACAAAGAACGAGTGGAGAATTGCATATCCGCAACGCAACAAAGCTAAGCCACCTGAGATCTATTGCGCCGACACGAGGCGAGGTAAATAACCATAAATACTCATTTTCTACAAAATCTAAGGCTTGTGGTCTGTAGTCTAAAAAGCTTTTTCATGTTCCACGTAGATTGTACCTATATAATTAAACTTATCTTTTAAATTGTATTTATTCTATTACATTTAAGTATAATAATTCAAGTCACTTACTTACCTATATTAGCCCCGATTCGGGAAGTAAAGCTCTAATTCTAATTTTAAAATCCAGCTATCCTTTTCGTTTTTATGACCAATGAAAGAGAGTTGATGAATTCGGATGAACGAATGATATTATTTTGGATGAATGACAACCTAAAATAAGGGCATAGCTGTCAGATCGGATGTTTACGTGCTCTCTAAAATAAACTGTGTAATCGACGCATCCATAAGGTTAAAATTCGATGTTTGTCAGCTCTAATATTTGAATGGCTATCTCCTGCCCCTTTTTAATCGTTAGAAGATGAAAAGGACTGACGAACTTAAATTAAGGATTGGAGCGTAACGTAACTGTGTGAATCGCTACCATTATATCACATATTATATAGTCGTCGGCCTCGGTAGGTCTCAAGTACCGTAAGGATGGCCTCTACGAGATAGCTACTAGCCATTTCCTTTGCACGGAACTTGTTTAGCGTAAAATATAAAATAAAAGCCCTCTATTTAAATGTGGAAAGTACTCTATTACAATTAAATTGTTACTTAAAATTAATAATAGTATTTGAAATAGTATCTGAATTTCACAAATGCGCTGTCATCGTAAACCTACACATATCTGAAATTGTTAGATACGGTTATGAGATCATTCATGTGCAGTGTAGGTTACTCTATAAGTAGTATCGAATGGGACGAAAGTGGGTCAACTAGAATGACGCCAGCTATAAAAGAGCCCTCGCCTCGCTTTGTTCATTATCAATTTTGTTAAACTTCTACAATTCAACATAATATGTTTTTAGCCACAGGTAACAACAGCCTCCGTGGCCGAGTGGTCGAGATTTCGACGCCCATTACGGTGGTTCCGGGTTCGATTCCCGGTGGAGACACTGTCAAGCCGAAATCTTTTTGCGAGACTTTCCCCAGTTTGGTTAGGACATTGCAGGCTGAATCACCTGTTTGTCCGAAAGGAAAGATGATGGCACAAAGGCACGTTAAGCTGTTGGTCCCGGCTACTATCTATTCGTTACGTGAGCCAAGTAAGTGGCCTTTGGCGGCTCTATAACACGGGTTTGTGAGGTTGGTTGTCAAGCTTAAATCCCACACGATGATGATGATGAGCCACAGGTGTGACGCGAAATGTTCAAATGGAACACGAATATTTTGATACGCACACGTAAAAATGCGTCGCAGACGTCGTCGTCGTCGCCAGCCTTGTCCCATATAGCCGGGGCTCTTTCGGAGTAGAGGACAATTCCGTGTCGAATTTTGTAAAGTTGTCGATGGAGACAATGCGAAACGAGGGGTATAAAATGTCTTTGTGTTATTTGCTAGTTACGCATTCACCTTATTTATTACCCCTAATAAATATTTACATTTAGTGAATTAGTTTGGTTGGATGGAGGTAAGTAACAATCAACACCAACCAAGTCGGCTGAGAGTTAGAAAATTTAACCTGGTTAAACCCGACGAAACCGTGGAATGAAACGTGACGCTCAATTTTTTGCTTTCGAATTTTCTTAATTTCTTAATCTTTACTTTGTCGAGGAATTCTATGGCTATAGGTAGTTGAAAAGTAGTATTGTTGCTGTGAGTAACAGTTATATTTAGATGAATGTTCGCTGCGTTGTTTAGATATTTACAAGGCGCACACAAATGCAGTTTGCGTTGCATTCTGTTGCCGTGGAACCAAGGCCGTGATGCAATATTGCTAGGTGAATTCATAGGTTGATGTTGAATGCATCGCATGATTGCATCACACGGTCACGAACACTAACTACTTACTACGATTTACTACCTGTAGCTAATCATTTCGAGACAGAGCAGGAAAGTATGTACGAGTATATAATTTTCAAGTTCACCGATTGAAATTATATTGTATACAAAGCAGAAGCATGAATTTGAGCTCGGGAATCATGTAAAGTGTGCGAGCCTATGCAATCAAGCCTAGCATCCGTCAATTCCCTGAATTCCCTCATATATACACGGTGTTACAAAAAAACCCGTAAATTTTGTATGGAGACCATTTACATTTTGTATGGGAATGCGATTTTTTTAAATCGTTTTTCGACCTAGTTCTTTGGGGAAAGTTGTTCAGTTTTACGAGCAGATTCACACCCTTTCGGCTTTATTTGTAGTTTTGTAACACCTTGTATATATATTATTGTACTACACCCTTTCCCTCACTTATCAACTGCGTGGGAAAGACCGCGCCTCTGCGGGCCTTCTGCGCAGCCGCGGCTTTGATCGCTTTGTGCATTAGTGACACTTGCTTCAGTTATGTAAGGTGATGCTATGACGACCGTCGAATGAACTCTATAAATAGCGGTCGATCCGTCCTTGAGCCGCCGCGAGTACACAGAACTAGGTCAGGCCGAGCTGCCTCACGCCAGCTCCCCCCACCTCTTCACCTCCTCCCGCACACCATCGCCCGCTAACGCTAAACCCAGCCAGAAATTCCTTTTTAATTTTCACCACATTTCCATCTTCATTCTTTTGGCAGCTGATGCGTCCTTTCTATCAACCAACTTCTTAATAAAACTTGCATTGAATTCCATCAAGCCAATACTGTTGAAATAGTCCTAAAAATTTCTAAGAACACCATGAAAATTTCATCTTTCTTTATGCACCAGATGTTCGACCTTTCCAACAATGCATAAAATCGATTCCTTCACGCTACACGTTTGAATAGCATCAGAATAAAAGGAGCGCCTCGAATGTATAAACAGGATTTCGTATTGGTGCATAATTTCCTTACCTGAGTGTATTGATAATAGCTGGTTCGAGAGCAGGTAGCGAGCCGGATTATAATCGATACCTACAAGCATTTTATTCTGAATCTTCCACAAAGTAATAACTTTATTGTAACTTTGACATGGGACGATAAGACCAGGGATAATCCTTGGCCTTCCTTGGGCTTACCTGCTCTTGCCCAAGGTGAATGATGTACGGAAACATTTATGTGGTTTCAGCACGTTTTTTTTTCATATCAGGTATTTAAGGACGTTTCAGGTACTTACTTAGATTGTTAGCCTTTTTAGCTGCCTTTGAAGTGTCGTACCAATGTTAGTAAAATATCTATTTTATTACTTTTAGTCTTGTAAAAAGTTCCTATCTTTCATAAATTATATTAATTTCTCGTCGCCTGATTGTGCATTGTGGCCAGGCCAACAGTTTAGTATTTTATCGGTGTGGTTGCTTCGTTATCATCATCATATTAGCCAACTAGCTCGTGTTGTATTATTTTGTTATCTGTTATTATACTTGCGAATGTATGTGAACCACACACCCTTCCTTTATCACATAAAGGGCAATATGTTAGCATCGTATCTTACTTATCTATCAGTATCGCTTCCATTTGTGCACGAACTACCACATTTTTATAGTAATTTGCTTGAACTTTTTACACTTGAGCGATTACGTAAATAATAATATAACTAGCGGTCCGCCCGCGGCTACGCCCGCGTTATGTAAGATTTTCCCGTGGGAATACGACTTTTCCCGTTAAAAATTATCCTATGTGTTACAAAGTAATCAGTTTCTCAGTATCTTGTATAGTTTAAGATAAATCGAGTGAGTACACTTAACGTTTCCACCCTGTATAACTTTTTTATTTAGATTGAATTTTTACCCAAATGTTTTGCGGTTTCTCGCATAATCTCGCTGAGAATGTGGACGTCGTGTCGTAAGGGTGTACTTTTGAATGTTGCGTGACAGCCGGCAACCATAAATGTGTACAAGAAGGAAGTTATGCCGTATTACAACGATGTTGGTGGGTATGTCGAGCATTGCTGCGGGCGCGGGTGAAAGCTCCTCAGTCGTGGCCGCGCGCGTGTTTGTGTAGTGTAATCATTATTTAATTTTAGTTATACTCCATTATCGGACTGAACACCGGACGCCACCTGTCTCGCTCCTTTGTTTCGGTTTGTTAATGTCAACGGAGGTCATCTAAATAAAGGCGGTGGTATAGGCGTCCAATTCGGGCCGCGATCACTGTCTAGACGTTGTGTTGCATCGTCCGATCGATTGCACGAACGAGCCTCAGACGGTCGTCGACCCCGCGGGCGCATCGGTGACGTTACGCTCCGGTGGTGATGCGCTCCTCAATAACCTTACGGGTATTACACGCGACGTTTTCATTCCATCTTCTGTCATTTACGCAGCCCAGAACAGAGCCGCATTCTTTTCTTGATTATTTTCTTAGCTATACAAGCGATTACCACATTGTGTTTTTTTCTCGTTACATTGTGTTATGGATAGATATTTCACTACACAGACTAGTTTTTCTAGGTGTATTTTTATTTTCATTGAATTCATAAGAAGTAATGCAATCTGTACAAAATCATTACAAAGAGAGACCGGTTTAAAATTTTGGGACGGACGGATAGAGAGGTTGAGATTATAAGAACTTGGAGAAATAAAAACTCCAGCATTGTCATGTCCATCCGTCAGAATTCAAAAGGCTCAAAGAATCCACAGCAGACTGATTGAAAGCGCTGCGCTCTATGCAAGCAAAAAACTTTGAAATAAGCACGAAGTTTTATTATTAGGGCCACACAAAGCTTTTATTACTGGTCTGTTGTAGTTTGCTCGCACTTTATTATGACAACATCGGTTTGTTCTTTATTTATTTACTTACTCGCCAGCTGACCTTGTAAGCCGGTCAAGTGCAGGGTATTAAAACTTTGCTTTGACATTGTTTTCTAGAAAACAATAGCCTCAGAATGCTTTTTAAAAGCAAAAGAAATGCTTTATTTCTCGTTGTTTTGTTTTGTTCACGTAGGTCGTAAGAGTCTTGATAAACAATGCTTTGTGCAATAAGGTAGTTTAGCTATTACGGGGCTGGTTCGAAGCTTTTGGTTGGATGTGCCGACAGGGCGACGAGGGCGCTGCAGATGGCCCTGTACGTGTCGCCGGGCTTCACGCGGGCGTCGGACGCGCACCTGCGGCTGGCGCTGATGTTCAAGGCGCGCCGGCACTGGTCGGCCGCGGCCGTGCACTTCCGTCGCTCCCGCCTCGCGCCGCACCAGGACGCCACCTTCACCCGCCTCGAGCTCAGCTTCCACGCCGCGCACCTCCTCGAGGCCCGCGGACTGCGGAAAGCCGCCAAAATCGCCTACGAGCGACTTCTCGAGGAGCCACAACTCTCCTCCTCGCTCAAGGCTGATGTCTGCAGGCAACTCGGTAAGTCATTATACCATCATTCAACCCATTATCATCACGTGCGCGGTTATGTTCGTAAAATTACACCAATTCCAATACGAGAATAATTTAAAATACAGGTTCTTTCATTTCATTTACGAATGAATATTTGATTAGACGCTTATGCGAAGAGGGTTGGTTGGAACGAGTTTCCTGAGAGCTCACTTTGCAGTAATTCTACACGCAACGTTGCAGTAATGCTCTCGGAAATGAAAGTCTTTTCCCCACAAAGCCATTGGCTATTTTCCAATCGATAAATACGTGTGTAGTACCATGTATAGGGCTTGTGACATGAGTCCCTGAAGAATTTGACTCATTTAATTTGATGATTTGTCTCGAAACATTTCATGCTACGTAATTCTCAGTATATTTACGGAAGTGAAATGCGGTCAGTCGATTCAATGTCTTCCAAAAACGATCTGCTCGGTGTCGATTTACTCGGATACGAGTACTTGAACAAAGTGTGACAGAAAATAGATTGGTTTGAGCTATTATTAGATCTGAACGCAAAAGTAACTGGTTAGAATCATCATAAAGTTAGTGAATTATTCTATAAAAAGACTTTCAAACTTCGCAAATCTTTTGGCTTGCGTTTGCATTATATAAGCTTAAACAAACTTTTAACAAAAACACAAAGTTTCTCGGTTTTTACGTTATTAGCTTTTGTCCAACATGTTATTCAAAAGTCTAAAAAAATATTAGAATTTTCATATAAATTTAAATTATTAGCTAGTTCACCATTGTGTATGTAAAGTTTCTGAAAAAGAGCTAATCTCATGGACTGCACCTACCAGAAAGGTTTTGTTTGCGGACTTAGATGCATTATTTAATTATTGATCGTGTCACAAAACAGCGCCGGACTTAGGGGATGTTATGTTTGCTAATGGACATAGTCGCGAAGCAAAGCACCTTAGACGGTGCAATTCTTTCTGTTTTGTGTTTATAATATAATAATCTAAAAAACAATAGATAAAGCACTTTGGTATATATATATATATTTACTGTCATCGGTAACATACGAAATCGTAACATCGCATCCCCTTCACTTCTTTCTTTATTTCTCTTTTAACGTGACAGAATAAAACATGTTATATATTCGATGGTCATGCAGGTTGGCTGTTCCACCGGTGTACTGGCTTGGGTGAAGCGGGGGGCCGCGCCAGGGCTGCGGTGTGGTGCTTGCGTCGCGCCGTGCGAGCTGAGCCAGAGTCGGGCGCCGGCCTGTACCTCCTGGGACGATGCTTCGCCGCGCAGGGGAAGGTGCACGACGCTTTCATAGCCTACAGGAACTCGGTGGAAAAGTCCGAGGGCAATGCGGATACTTGGTGCTCGATAGGGTAAGGTTTATTTTGTTTATTCGCTTACATAATAAGGTCTACTTTATGAGTAAGGAACAAGGACCTCCTTACTGGCTAAAAGCTATAAATGGTTAAAAAACAAGCTCATCCAGGACTCTAACAGTAAAGGAAAACATCGAAAAGGACACGCACAGATAAAGAAATCAATGAGAGGGTTTTTTAATCCTGAAAGAACCTTGGCTCAGGTCAGATAACAAGTCTTATCTCAATAAACCAATTTAATAAAACCTGATTATTATAACCGCGGGCGGAACAAGTTCCTCGTAAGAATCATAATAAAAACATTGCTGCCGAAGTGCATCCAATAAATTAATGACTGGTGTAATGATACTGAACTTTCCTTTTTACTATGATACCGTCAGTAAATAACGCGAACACGTTAAGCCGTAATTGATGTTTTGCAGTGCGTGAGCCATTAGTGCCACTTAGCGAATATAAAAAATCTTGCATTTATATTGCCAGTGACAATAAACTTTTTAGATTTCTTTACTTTTCTAGATTAAACAGATTCAATAAAAATTTGTTTAAAAAAGTGCGACACAAGATTGGAATTAATAAGTGTAGTTAAATCCATATTACCCGACAGAGGTAGAATCATTGACTGGAAATTAAGCTTTACTGCTTAAAAACTCTGTTCGTCCTTCTTTCGCAGTCTTTTTAGATGCACTTGACCGGTGTTTTGTTTGCAGGGTGTTATACCAACAGCAGAACCAGCCTATGGACGCCCTTCAAGCGTACATATGCGCGGTCCAGCTCGACAAAGGTCACTCTGCTGCGTGGACCAACCTGGGTAGTTTGTACGAGAGTTGCCAGATGCCGAGGGATGCGTTCGCTTGCTACACCAACGGGGGAGCGGCCGCTACTGCGTCCCACGCCGCGCTCAGACAACGATTGGCGTTCTTGAGGTCGCACTTGGCACACGCTCCAATGCCATCCGTGACCGGAAAGTAAGCAAATGTCCAGTTGTGATATTCTTGACTAGCTGTAGCTAATCCAACTATCCATATTGTCAATATTTTAATCTTGTAGCTTATTAATTCTATAATCCCCGAATCTTCAAATACTTATTGTATCTATCCAGAAATAGATTAATTGCGATGAGCTATTTTGAGAAAACACTCCACTAAAGTAGGCGTTCTGTTTACAAGCCAACATTTTTGTACGTTTATTTTAAGATTCACTTTCGATTTGTAACGATGTAGTTACTAACAAATGTTGTTACTGTCCAAAAATTGGCAGCATATTTCCGTAAGCTTCGCCAAGAGAAGAATCTTGTATGAGTGTTTTACTTTTCTCTGTAGAATGCATACACACGACAAAGTTTCGGAATTATTTTAAATCTGATAATCTCAATAATAATTTAGTTCCAACGGGCGATCACCTCTTGAGTATTCGCAGTGGGCTCTCTGCCAGTTTTGTCTTTGTCCGTGTCTTTTTTTAACGTGGCGACATTTTTCTTGAATCAACTCGTTCAAAACAAAAAGGTTTTACAACCAAAATATTGCACTGTCCACAGACGCCGCCAACTGCCATCTATCGAGGAGGCGTGGAACCTGCCTATTTCCGCGGAGATGTCGTCCCGCGCGCCCAAGTCCGCGCCGCCGCCGTACCCGGGCGCGGGCGGGGGGGGCGCGGGGGCGGGGACCGCGGGGGCAGGGGGAGCCGCGCCCCCCGCGCCCAAGCGCCCCGATGACCCGCCCCCGCTCACCCCGCACCAGCTGCAGACGCTGCAGTTCTTGCAGAGGAACTCGCACAACCTTACGCCGAAGCAACAAGTACATATCTTAATATACAAGTATACTATATATAAAATTTATTTGTTTAATAATAAAATCACCTTCTTAAAAAAGGGCCTCTCCGCACTCACCATGGAAAGGGCGCAGACGTACCATTTATGTTGCCCCTTTTCTCCATATAAAAGTCTTTTATTATTATAATTCTAATAAGAATAGGAAAAAAAATATTTACGGCACATAAAACAAAACACGCAACAGTATGACGAGCAGCTAATGACTTCTTCTGTGTCAATTAGCTCAAATCACCTCAGATATTCTCAGCTCAGTACTTGGCGTTAAGTGACGCCATATAGATCCTCTTTAGTACAGATGTGCCTGTATGGGATGCTGTCTTGTCTAGCAGCGGTTTGGTGAATGTGGTGGGGGGTATTCGCCTCGCACCTCTGTATGGCTTTTACGAAATGACTGTGTGTGTGTGTGTGTGAGAGAGAGAGAGAGAGAGAGAGAGAGACAAATACTATCACATTCAAGGTCTGTGCTCATACCTCGTCGCACGACCTGAATACTCTGCTATAAGTGTAAATTGTACATCTAAGGGTCGGGCCACACTTATCGACGGCGATCGACGGTTTGCCTATACAAAACGCGCATTTAGTATGGCCATCTTTTCGCATCGACGCGGCGAAAGGATTTCCATACTATGTGTGTTTTGTATGGGCAAACCGTCGATCGCCGTCGATAAGTGTGGCCCGACCCTAAGTGGCTTAGAAGAATTTTCTAAGCAGCAATAAGCTAACCCATCAATTTTGTTACATAGTTTTTTTTTTATATACGTGATAGAAGCTTATGTCGTTTCTTTAGTCACCCAAAAAGAGCTGTATTAATACATTATTTATTGTAAACTTATACGATTTTGTTGTATAGTTCAATAAAGATAGCCTCGAATACGATACATGTAAGGAGCGTTTGCCATCAAATTAATTGCAAAACTACGAGCGATGTGTACGAGGCGCATACAAAGTGTCAGCGATAAGGTCCTTGTACATGCTTAATTTATGTTTGCATGATAGCAACCAACCAGTACAGAAATGGTAATATTCCCATATTTAGCACACTATACTATACCTATACATACTTGTGTATTAGAATATTAAAAGTATCGTTTCAGAAAAAATCTTCTGATGATAATCAAGAAAAGGTCCCTCATAAAATAAACTAGTGGCTCTGTGACCTCGCGAGAGTATATTTTTATAAATGGCTAATTTATGAATTTTTACGTTTTCAACGTGATAACTCCATCATTTTTTAAAAATTCTGAAGACTGACTCGAAAAAAAAGTCCTTATAATTTATATTCACGAGAATCAGTTGAAAGATGCGACCTGTGGAGGAGAACAAATAGACAGACACGAAGATAATTTTGGCCAAGCTGAAATGGAGACGCCTCCCTCGGGCGGTTAAAAAAATACTCCTATCGAGATAAAATAAAAAAAATAAAATCAATTTTAATTAAAATAGGAGATTTTTTAACTGAATGGCGCCAAGCGACTATCCGAGTGGCGTTCATTAGTCAAACAAACGCCAGATTGTTGTTTTTGACGTCATCATCCAATTATTGTACCGATTGGTCGTTTGCGGCGCCGTTTAGTTCCAGTTTTTCTCATCATAGTTAACTTTTTGTCCACAGGCCTTGATGCAGCAGCTCCTATCACAATACCGCTTGGCGCAGGCGGCGAGAGCACGAGCGGTTCGTACATAGTGTATTAGCTAGATTTACTGAACATACGGCGGCAGGTCTTACATTCCCATTAAAAGTACTCCAATTCCGAATATTCCTTTTCTTACTGTTTTTGTTTTTGCAGGTTACGAAAAGCGAAGGTAGTTCCGCCGGCGGTGATAGCGCCGAGTCACTGGCCGAAGATTTGCTGAAGAGGTTCTCAGATTCACAGCCTGATATCAAGAGAGAGCCTGCACGTAAGTATAGTATCACAGATTGCTAATGCTAGAAGTAGTGTTGGTTAATTTAGTGATTTTATTTATATTTTTGGTTTACTTTGTTTGATTTGTTTCAATAAATTGAATGCGTTCACGGAGACAAGTAATACAAAAAAAATACATAATTATATCATTTAAAAATGAATATGGTTTCTATTTCCCATAATACGCTCCGCAAATATCTTGCTAACCTGACCGCTTTCATATCATAAATACGCACCATGTAGATCCAAATTATGGTGCTCTTTTCTGGAAAGAAATAGGTTCAATTCTTAATATTTTATTTTATTTTTATTTTATTCTCTTCGGAAAACTTACAGCTAATTATTTACAAGATAGTATAAATAGTATAAACGAAAATAGAATTAAATAAAAAGCCATTTACAAGTTTTCGCCTATAGAAACAATAAAAAGTAAATAAGTCTTAGCAACTCTATAATAAATTCGATAGTAATAAGAGGGTTACAATATAACAAACTACATGATAATTAAATAGGGAAATAATATGGTCTTAAAAATATTACATATAAGAAGAATCTATGTTGTCTCTTTTAATGAAAAATAAGTCCAGTGATTTAGTATACACGTCGTTAAACTTTTTACCAACTCGCCAAAGAAAGGAGTTTTGCCTATATTTAGTGCGGCTAAAAGGGAGGTTAAAATGATTGAATCGTTTGCTTCTAATACTTGGTATAAGAAATTGTATCGACGATAATAAGTCAGGTGCATCTATTTTGCCGGATAGAATATCATGTAGGAACATCAGATCTGCAGAAGCCGTACGCAGGTGGAGAGGCAACATGTGATGAACCTTACACAT